>VDFB02281492.1:63514538-63663266 GCA_007258455.2 Sequoia sempervirens
TCTCTTGTCACTTAGGGTTTTTTACTCAACTTTTAGGGCATCATATTCTCCCAACTCATTTCTCCATATAATAGATAACCTACAAGGAGATACCTCTTGAATTTTCCCATGAATATATTTTATAATATCCTAAATAGCTAAAATCTCAATAGGAGTGCTAGAGAAAGCATCCAAGGGATCAATTAATAAAACTTTAGCAAAATACCTTTTATTATTGGTTGCAGTTTTTTTCAATTACCTACTACTTTTAGTAATTCCTACTTTTAGTAATTCCATTATATTTAAGTTTCTTTCAAAGAATTGTTCCAAAAGACAAAAGAATGTGAAAAAACAAAAATAAGTCATAAAGAACCAAGGTCTTGATGTTCAACTTTCGAAAGATGCTTTGAGCCCTTCTACACCTCTTTTTCTTTTATTTCTTCTACGGATTCTTCTATATAAATAAATTTTCCTTTGCATACAAATATTTAACTCTCTAATTTCACCTAACCCCTACAATAAATTCTTTAGACCAAAAATTTGATGTTCCAAAATGAATGTGTGCATAGACATCTTTCCATGCTTTGTAAATTGCCACATTCCAATATTTTCTTCTGCAACTATCTTCTATAGCTTTAGACTTTCATATTCCATGATATATCTTCATACCATATCTTAAGCACTTCATATTTCCAAGGGGCAGTTAGATTTCTTGTTGTTGCTCCCTCTAAACCCATGTCTAGGTTTAATTTCCAAGTGAATTATCTACACCAGAGGGAGGCACGGATGCATTTGAAGTTCTTGATTCATCTTTGTTGTTAGATTCCTCTTTCTTTCTCCATATCTTATTCATTTCCTTCTTAACTTCTATAGGATCAAATTCCTTCACAGGTTCATTCCTCCTTATTGGATTAGACCATCTTCTATTTTTTCTTCTATAAACTCTTAAAATATTTCCAACCTTGTTGCAAAAATAGCATACAACACTTCTCTAACTTATATTCATCCTTGATATGTACTAGTTATCCTTATGTCCAAATACATTATAGGTGTAACAATAGCCATTGGAAGATTGAAACATTCTACCAATATTGAATCTATTCATCATCTGACTTCTACACTCAACATCTCTATGTACAAATTTCTTACATGAAAAACATTTTCCAAAGAAGGATCCAACATTATTCATTCTACCCCTTCATTCTATTGCCTTATGTTCAAGTTTATTACATAAAAAAATAAATACCATTGAAAGATGGGTACCTTTGAACATTTGATTGCCTGATGGGAGGTCTTCCAACATTGCTTCTTTGATTTTTGAATTGTCTTTCATTGTGTTGAATCTTCTTTTGATTGTCAACTTTGTTAGGTGTCTAATTTTTCTTTGAAATTTATCCTTCTTCAAGTCCCAAACCACCTTTATCCTTAGAAGGTTTATGAATTGCAATCACTTCATGAAGAATTCTAGTACTTGTTTTGAGTTTGTGCTCATGAGCTCTTGTTTTCTCCAAATTCGATCTTAGGGTTACCATTTCTTGTTCAAGCTTTGTACATTCATCAGTCTGTCTTTGTATCTTAGCATTTAGACAATCCTCAATTCTTATATTTTCTTCCACTTGCACTTTCAGTCCATTGATATCTTCATTTTCCTTCTTCAACTGTTCATTAACTCCTCTATGTCTTTCTCTAAACTTCTTGATTTTTTCTCTCAACCTTTTGATGCATTCATTTGTTTTTCCTAGGCTTTCCTTCTGACATTTGTTTTTATTTCAACTATATCAAGGTCTTCAAGAGAAACTTTAAGTTCTTCTTTGTCAAACACGCATTCATCTTTTCAAATTCAATTTAAAAAGTTTCTTCCAGAGGAATAGGACAACTTTTGTTTTCCATGTGTTCAAACTCCAAGATCTTGCTCAAGCTATTAGGCTTTTCAAAAGGAACTAAGCTTTGATACTAATCATTGAACACACATAATACTGAGAGGGGAATCAAATCAGTATTCTATTAAACCATTTAGTCATAATCCAACCAATAATTAAAACATATCTAACTGTAACTTTGAAAGAAAACGTGAAAGATATCACAACACCACATAACACATGAACATCAATATTTTTATGTGGAAAACGCAAAAAGGGAAAAAGCATGGTGAGGATTATCTCACAATATATTATATCCAAATACAATATATTATAGGGACTCCCTACTAGGACACATTGTCCTTATAAGGCTCACAGCCTAAAATAGATATAGAATGAAGATGGATATATACCCAAAGTGTGAACTAATGTAAGATGCCCTTCCTTGTGCCAAGTTTAGTTCCACTCGAGCTCTGAATTCAAAATATTGCTCTGTTTAGTAGTTGCTCAACAATTCTCCTCTTATTTCTTTGTAGTCACTCAACAATTCTCCTTTGTTTGGTAGGCTCACACATTTTGTGAGTTTTTTTTTCTTTTCCTTGTGGTTTGTTCACCTAATCTTGCTTGTGCATAAGATCAAAGAGCGGGTGGAGTGTTGTTTGTTGCATGCTGCCATGGGAGGTGCCCATTGTAGAGTGGAGCTAAGCTCTTGCAAAGAGTTTAGTAGTAATAAAATTGTTTGGGAGTATCTGGAGAAGGGTGGATTTTTCCCCTATTTGTTGAAGCTCCATGGTCCTAACCTTGAAGTGATGGAGGCTTTTTTTAGTGGGTGGAACAACAGGGTTTTGTGCTACCAGGGTGTGGATTTCAACATCAATGAGGAATTTATCACTAAGGTAACTAGTCTTCCTTCCAGGGAAGAAATTTTTACAAAGATAAGGTTGTAGCCAAGATGGCCCTTTCCAATTTCTTCAAAGGCTCAGAGAAGAAGAAGCTAAAGTTTATTGGTAGAAATGGGTATTCTTTCAAATCTATCAAGCCGCTTTGGAGAGACATTGCTCTGGCTCTTATGCAATTTTTCACTTTGGAGGGTAGGTATTTTGTTATCTATGGCTATCATTTCATGTTATTGAATCAATTCTACCATAATTCTTAGGTTTTGTTTCCTTTTTACCTCCTTCTTTCAATGGAAACAAGTATCAAGGATCATAGGAAGAACCCTAGGAAGGCTATTATCCATTAAGGCCTTATGAATCTCATTTTTTATCACATTAAGATGAAGGTGTTACCAACTACTCCTAAGACTCTAGCTCGTAAAAAGGGTGGAAAAAATATTGGGTATGATATTGGTGAGTCGACAAATGAGTGGAAGGGGCATTTTGAGGATGATGACTCTAATTATGAGGAACCGTCAGAGGAGGAGAGTGAGTCTATTGATGATTATGAGAATTCAAAATCCTAGTCTAAGGGTTCTGAAATTGATAATGAGATGAAGGAAGTTGTAGTTCCTTTAGTGAAAAAGAATGTGAAGGGGAAGACAAGGTTCCCAAAGAAAGAGAAACGTGTTGTCAAGCAAATGGTGGATGATTCAAAAGTTGTGGAGAAATCCCCTGTTCTTGAGGTTAAACATGGTCTGGGTGATGGCCTTGAGGGTAACAAGCATCCTATGGAGGATATTGAATAGGAAAATGTAGGTATTAGGTGTTACAAGGGGGTTGGCCCTAACCAGGCTAATTTTGATTCTCCTATTGGTGCTAAGTAGGTTAAGAGGGGTGATGTGAAGGTGGAGTAGCTTGCAATTCTGGCTAACTTGGTAGATATGCTTGATAAGAACCATGTGAAAGTGGAGGTTATTGAAGTTGAGGATTCCCCTACTAAGGAGGATTTGGAGGGAAGAAAGGGGCTTCAAGAGAAACCTATTGAGAATGTTGGTTCTCATGCTACGCCACTGATCAATTGGGAAGAAATAAACATGGACCTATTCTATAGAATGGTAGAGGGTGGAACTCTCAATTTTCTCTCACTTGCGAAGTGTATTTTCTTGGAAGTGAAGGAGCTCAATTTCCAACTTAAAAAATGGCAAGATGTCTATGTTGTGTTAGTGCATGGCAGTCAAAAGGAATAGTCAATTAAAGGTAAGGTCAAGACTATGAATGCTATTCTTGATAGAATTATTGTTGATGTTGATAGACTTGGTAAAATTCATGAGGATATGATAACCTCCCTGGAAATGGCTATCTAAAAGATTATTGAGGAGAGGTTTGTGAAAATGGATGACTTTCAGACTATTATTTGTGTTAGTAAAAATTATTTGAAATCTAGTGCTAAGGGTCGAGTTCAATTTTAAATGAGAAAGCTATGAAGTGGATTGGAAAGTCTCTGGATATGGGAGATCATGAGAAGGAAATTGATGAAGTTAATTGTATGAATTTGGAGGAGAAGATTGAGGATTTCGACCCTAATGTGGAGAAGGAATTGGAGGCTAGCTCATGGTTGAGAATGAGGAGCAAGACTAAGAAAAGGGATGCCATTTTGTTTGAGGATCTGATGGATGTGGTCAAGATGCATGATGAGCTTAGTTTTTGGTTAATATTGGGTAGATTTTATAGTTTATTTGTTGGAATTACCATGGACTTTTAATCATCAAATTTTAATGCTCTATATAATGTTTCCCTCGAACCATTGACATTAGGTTCATCCTATCTTTGTGGTACTTTGATGAAAATTAACATATTATGCAAGTTATCTATATTAATTATACCTGTGGTTGATGAGTGTTCTCTAAGGTGATTTTAGATATGCAATTACTACACGTACTGACATTGTCATGCATGACATAATGAATGGATGCTAAGTCAGGAAAGGAAACTGACAAGTGACCATGTAGGAGAATCATCCAATGAGTCAACTGGAGGTTGACAATGATAGACTCCCATGACTGTCATTTGTAACCACCTTGCATTTATGGTATCAAGTAATCGTGGGAATTATTGTAGCATTAATTTCATAATTGGGCATGCATGTCTGACTAGCTTTCCTACAATCATAACTACTCTTCTATTATTTTTCCTGCTTTCCCTAAATGGTGTCCTCTCAGTTAGTGGGAGTTGACTTCCCTATTTAGCTAGAGGAATAAATGTAGAATTGAATCTTCTTCTTGAAGAATTGTAGATGGAGAGACCGATGGATAGATAGAGGGATTACTGAAGTTCATAGAAATGGATGCTAGTTCTGAATCTTTGATTGTTGTAAAGATGATATTGATGTGTTGAGCATATACACTTTTACATACAACCATGTTATTGTGCTATTGATTTTCAATGAATGAGATGATAGTCTGAATCTAAGCATTTGAATTTGTGTTAGTCTTAGTGGAAACTCATCCAAGGGGGCCCACTTGGTGAGTAATCCTTTCTTTAGATTAATTATTCTAGTTCTTATTTCTTGTTCTATACTTAGTTCAAAATCTGGTATTGACTCTTCCTATAGCCACTAGAAGTCCATTCTATGTCTGTTCATGTATCCAAAGTAGAAAGAGTAGTTCCTACCTATTAGCCCAGATCTTTATTTCTATTATGCATTTTAATTTTTGGTTAATGCCTTATTTCCTTCCTATAATTTACCTTTAGTACTGTGTGTTTCTTAGCTATAGACTAGCAATGGCTACTTAGGAATTCCTAGTGCACATATAATGCCAACCCATTTCAAGTTTATGTCCCTAGGTTGACAAGTAAATGCACCTCCATGATGATTAAATAGTTATTCAGGTTGGATGTCTAGTCCCTAAATCATGGCCATAGAAGCCTAGTTATGAGATCATTGTAGGAGGCTGACAATGCACGAGGGGGTCATTACTGAAAATATGGCCTTGACCAATGTTGGTTGATCAACCTTATTGCTGTTGTTTTATTGTTTGGTTGCTGACGATTTCTATGTTTTTATCTTTAGTTAGCTTTTTGATTTTTGTGGACTGTGGGTCTAAATGTTTCTATCTTTTTAGTAGCTTCTCTCTGTTGTAAAGGGTTTTGGGGCCCCTTCAAAACTTTTCCCTAATCAAAATAAATATCTCCTTATTCTAACCATACCTTTGAATTCACATGTTTGCATACTATGAGACCTCTCGCATAATGTGCCACTTCTTCTCTCTCATCTGTCATCACAACTCAAAATTGTCTTGCATATAATAACTAATTACATACTGTGTCCATCAATTAGGTCGACCTAATTAGATGTAGCCAAAAAAAATTAAAATAGCTTTTTTGACATCACACATGATTCAAAAAATTCTTCAAGCTCAAATCAAGCATGTAATACATAATTTAGGTCAGCATGGACCACAAATAAGGATCCTCAAAATATTTTCATTATATATTTAATCTTCACAAAACATATCATGGGTTAGGTCTGCTAGGAATTGGACCTAATCACCAAAATTTCAATCATACACACACTTCTCCATACACGTGACTTCAAGACACAATATTTCTTCAGATTCACACTTAGCCAACATCAGTAAGTCTATCTTTAGAACCAAAACACAAAAACATTCTTTTCAAAGGAATGTGGAATCTCCCACACTGGTATACTAAATAGAGAAAACTGATACATAGAGTTGAACTCTATCAATTTCTTCCACACTATTTCACAAAGCATCACAAAATCTTGATTTTACCTGAATTTGATAGACTTCAAACCATGGTTAAAATATCAGAGCATGATCACTTAGTGTGGTGGTGTGCGGACCCAAAAACTGATGCACTGAACTACAAAATAGTCAGTAAAAGCACTTAGTTAATATCTTGTACAACCATATTTGTCGAACCTACCAATACTGTACACATATCTTCAGTAACACTTCCAAATCATACTAGGCTGATCATAACAATGTTGACATCAATGAAAACATTAGATCAAGCAATATTATGCAACTCATGCTGACGTTTCCAACATGAATCATCAATGATAGACATTCCAAAACTTCCAATGCTCTCCTTCTTCCAATAATCTCTCCCTTTTCCATTGATGGAAACATGCATAACATGAATAGGAAATCTCATTTAGTCACTCCCCTTTTCACTTCTCTCTCCCCCTTTGAAATCAATGGCAAAGGGTGTGCCAAAACTTCATAAGATCCCCCCTTAGGAGGTCAACCCAAAATTTATTTTCCTTCTATATATATGTATATATCAAAATCTAAAAATATTGTTAAATCATGATAAATAGTTACCTTGAGGATGTAGAACCTTGAAGCTTTTGAAAAGTGTCTTGCCACTCAAAATTTCCTTCTTCCCACTGTTTCTTTGCTACAATAAGTGTCCTGTATATAAGTTCAAGTTCCAACAGTGTTTCTTCCTATTCTTCTAGAGTATTGGGATCAAGATTTATTTGAGAGCATATTAGTACTACCAAGAGCACTTAATACTGGTATATAATTTTGCTTAACTAAGTCCCTTAACTTTATAAGTTGTCTAATCATTTCATCTCTTGAATCTACAGGGTGAATTATTTCTCATGAAGCTCCATTATAGGGATCCAAGATTGATCTTCCTTGTCTTGCATTGGATCATAAGAGTATGCAACAATGTTTATCTGAGTCTCAATTGTACTCGTGTCATCCTTTATACTTCGAGTGATGTTTGGCCATTTCATGTTGTATGATAGTACGTTCCTTGCTTCTTCCACATAGTCTTCCACTTCTCTCAATAATTTTGTAACCTTTTATGTGCTTTTGTACATTTTCTTGAAATATTCATCCAATTATTTCTTTCAATCCATGTCTCATTTTCATCTTCAATTTGACCTTTCAATTCAGAGACATATTCTTTAAGATATTTGATCAAGAGTTTGAAATTTTCCATAGTAGATAATGAATCATCAATACTTGTACCAATGATTACCTCTTGTATGAATCTTATGGCTTCATCCAAACTTTGTACATTAGTAGAATTGACACCGATCTCATGTTCATGAACACTTTCAATATCAGCAACCAAATGAATTTTTGTGACTTTTCTCTTTTTTCTTGTTCTCTTAGAGCTAGTGGAAGCCTCTGCACTCACCTCTGTTCTATTAGTAACTTCAAGACTAATCGAAAGGGCTTCAACATAACTAACTTTTCAGCCTCTAATACTTCATAATCCAATTTTGAGATCCAAATGGTTCTAGGTTTACTAGCTTCAATAAAGAAAAAGTATGTGGAGACAAGAACTTGTTAATATCTCTTAAATATCTTCTCACCACTTCTCTAGGAATCCTCATTCTCTTATTCATCCTACTCTAAAAGACTCCAAAGAATGTTGCAAGGGAATCTTCCTGAGCATCCATACTTCCAAGGCTTTTCATGTATTTTGTTATTTGGTTTGCAATAGCTTCAACATTTGTCCAATTTACCTCCCTAACCACCGATACTTATTTCAAGATGTAGGGGGTATGTGTAAGTTCATCATGGAAAAAACAGGTCCTTAAGTGGCAAAAAAATCAAAAAAATCATAGTTAGGCAACTTGACATAAAAATTTGAATAAGTTATCTATATTATTTCAAAAATATGTAATAAGAGAATCTATAGCAAATTGAATGTATTTTCTAAACCACTAGGTTTGTTTTTATTTTATTTTATTTTTAAATCTATTTGTGAAAATTTGAAATTTCAATGCAAGAGTAATTTTAAATTTCAAGGAAAAATAAGTAGTGTTTTTCCGACCACCCTAACCACAATAAAATGATAATAATTTTTTATAATATTTTAGATATAAGTAGAGGGTCTATGTCCCATCGTGATGCAATTTTTTTGTAATTTTTTCCAAGTAAATAATTAATTATATTTTTTATTGCAAAATTTTAAAAATATAAAAACTTGTATGTCCGACCACCTTAACTTGGTCAAACTTCATGAAATTCATTTTTTCATCCTATAGTATGTGAAGTATATAATGCATTTCACATGTTTTGATTCAAAAATGTGATATTGTTTGAAAGCTATAGATTTTTCAATTAGCCTATCAATCAAGACTTTAGTCAGACCAAATAGAAAATAAATAATAATTATTTATTAAACTCAAAGTAAAGCATAATTTATATTGGTGGAAAGTTCAAAATCTCCTTTAAAAACTCTTTTTGTTTTATTAATTTTGGGTAAAAAGAAAGGGGTCAGCCACATGGGGGCCATCATATCACTTACATATCACCACTTTTTGGCCCATCATGATCTTGCACATACCCAGGGAAATAGGGAAATTACTAGGGTTCCATATTGGAATGTGTACTTATTTTTCTTAAAGTCTCTTAGATTCTCCATTAATTGTTTCCAAAGCAACTCACAAAGGTCGTAGTCAACATTGTTCTCAAACATATCAAGAGAATGGATATGAACTGCAATAGGAGGGACAAAGCCTACACTATTTGATCGGTAAATTTTTTGACCAATAAGTACACCTACAAATCTAATTTTTGGATTTGTAATAGAGTTCACTATTTAATTTCCTTTTGTTTGAGAGTAGTACCTATTTTCTCCATTATATCCTTTGTATCAACTGTCTTCTGATCAAGAATTGATTCGGTGGACCACAAATTAGTTACATCCTTAATTACTTCCTTTGTTATTGAGTGAGGGTTGTCAATCAATATGGATTGGTCGTGAATTCTGCTCAGTACAATTCTAATGTACTCCTAATTTTCAAAATTTGGAAACTTCCTCTAGACATCCAATCTCTTGTCACTTAGGGTTTTGTACTCAGGTTTTAGGGCATCATCTTCTCCCAACTCATTTTCCATAGAACAAATAACCTACCAAGTGATACCTCTTCAATTTTCCCATGAATATACATTCTAATATCCTTAGTAGCTAAGACCCCAATAGGATTGCCAGAGAAAGCACCCAAGGGATCAATTGACAACACTTTAACAAAATACCTTTTAAGCATTGGTTACAGTTTTTGTGAATTGTCTACTACTTTTGGTAATTCCATTATATTTAAGTTTATTTTAAAGAATTTTTCAAGAAGAAAAAAGAATGTGTAGAATCAAAAATACACCTTAAAGAACCAACGTCTTGATATTCAACTTCCAAAAGACGGTTTGAGCCCTTCTACACCTCTTTTCTTTTATTTCTTCTTAAGACACCTTTGAATAAATAAATTTTACTTGACACAAAAATATTTAACTCTCCAATTTCATCTACCCACTGTAATAAATGCTTCATACCAAAAAGATGATGTTCCAAAAAAAATGTGTACACAAACATCTTTCCATGCTCCACAAATTGCTGCAGTCCAATATTTTCTTCTAGAACTTTCTTCCATCACTTCAAAATTTCATCTTCCATGATATATCTTCATTCCATATCTTAAGCACTTCATATTTCCATGGGGTTGTTATATTTCCTATTGTTTCTCCCCCTAAACCCATGTCTAGGTTTAATTTCCAAGTGAATTATCTGCACCAAAGGGAGGCACAAATGCATTTCAAGTTCCTGATTCATCTTTGTTCTCAGATTCCTCTTTCTTTCTCCATATCTTATTCATTTCCTTCTTAACTTCAATAGGATTAACTTCCTTCATAGGTTCATTCCTTTTTACTGGATTAGACTGTCTTCTATTTTTTCTTTTACAAACTCTTGAAATGTGTCCAAGCTTATTGCAAAAATAGCATACAACACTTCTTTGACTTCTATTCATCCTTGCTCTACACTGATTAGCCTTATATCCATTGAAAGATTGAAACATTCTACCAATATTGAATCTATTCATCATCTGACATCTGCACTCAACAACTCTATGTCCAAATTTCTTACATGCAAAACATTGTCCAAAGAAGGATCTAGCATTCTGATTCATTCCACCCCTACATTTTATTCCCTTATGTCCAAATTTATTGTATGAAAAACAAATACCATTGAAAGGTGGGTACCATTGAGCATTTGGTTGTATGATGGGAGGTATTCCAACATTTCTTCTTTGATTTCTTAATTGTCTTTCATTGCCTTGAATCTTCTTTTGATTGTCAACCTTATTAGGTGTCTGATTTTCCTTTGAACTTTGTCCTTCTTCAAGTCCCAAACCACCTTTATCCTTAGAATGTTTTTGAATTGCAATCACTTCATAAGGCATTATAGTACTTGTTTTGATTTTTTCCTCATGAGCTCTTGCTTTCTCCAAATTTTATCTTAGGGTTACCACTTCTTGTTCAAGCTATGTACATTCATCAGTCTTGCTTTGAATCTTATTATTCAAACAATCCCCAATTCTTATATTTTCTTCCACTTGCATTTTCAATCCAGTGATATCTTCATTTTCCTTCTTCAACTATTCATTAACTTCTCTATGTCTTTCTCTGAACTTCTTGATTTGTTCTCTCAACCTTATGATGCATTTATTTTCTTTTCCTAGGGTTTCCTTTAGAATTTTGTTTTCATTTTCAACTCTATCAAGCTCATCAAGAGTTGCTTTAAGTTCTTTCTCAAACATGCAATCATATTCTTCATATTCAATTGCAAAAATTTATTCCAAAGGAATACGACACATTTTGTTTGTTGTGTGACAAATTCCAAGATCTTCCTCAAACTGTTACGCTTTTCAAAAGGAACTAAGCTTTGATACCAATTGTTGAACACCCAGAATACTAAGGGGTGGTGAAACATTATTCTATTAAACCATTTAGTCATAATCTAACCAATAATCAAAACATATCTAACTACAACTATGAATGAAAACATGAAAGAGATCACAACACCACATGACACATGAACACTAGGATTTTTATGTATGGTGAGGATTAGCTCACAATGTATTATATCTGGATATAGTATATTATAGGGGCTCACTGCTAGGACACATTGTCCTTATAAGGCTCACAACCTAAAATAGATAGAAAAAAAATATGGATACATAGCCAAAGTGTGAACTAATGTAAGATGAACCTTTCATATGTTGAGTTCAGTTCCAATGAAGCTTTGAATATAAAATACTACTCTGCTTAGCAATTGCTAAAAAATTCTCCTCTTCGTTTGATCTCACACCTCTGAATCTACATGTTCACATAATATGAGACCTTTCACTCCCGGTGTGCCAATTCTGCTCTCTCATCTAACATCACAACTCAAAATTGTCTCGCATATAAATACCCAATTACATCTGCATACATCAATTAGGTCGGCCTAATTAGATGTAGCCAAAAACAATTCAAAATAACTTTGTAAACATCACACATGATTGAAAAACTTCTTCTCACTCAAATAAAGTAGGTAATACATAATTTAGGTCAACATGGACCTAAAATAGATCCTACAAACATCCACATTATATATTTAATCTGCAAAACACATATCATGAATTAGGTCAGCCAGGAATTGGACTTAATCACAAAACTTCCAATCATACACACACTTCTCCATACATGTGACTTCAAGACTCGATATTTCTTTAGATTCATGCTTAGCTAATATTAGTAATTTTATCTTTAGAACCATAACAAAAAAATATTATTTTCAAGGGAATGTAGAATCTCCCACACTGATATACTAAACAGAGAAATAACTATGATACACAAAGTTGAACTCTATCAATGGTATCTTCCACACTATTTCATAAAACATCATAGAATATTTATGTTACTTGAATATGATAGATTTCAAACCATGGTTAAAAACTCAAAGTGAGATAATTTAGTGCGTTGGAGTGTGGACCCAAAAATTGATGCACCGAACCACAAAATAGTTAGTAGAAGCACTTAGTTAATATCCTGTACAAACATATTTTCTAAACAAACTGATACTATACACATATCTTCAGTAACACTTCCAAAACATACTAGGTTGATCATAAAAATGTTCACATCAATGAAAACACTAGATCAAGTAGTATTATACAACTCACACTCATGATTCCAAACTGAATCATCAATGATAGGCATTCCAAAACTTCCAACACTCTCCTTGTAACAATCTCCCCCTTTGTCATTGATGGTAACATGCATAACATGAATAAGAAATCTCATTCATTCACTCCTTTTCACTTCTCTCTCCCCCTTTGACATTAATGGCAAAGGGTGTGCCAAAACATCATAAGCTCCCTCTTAGGAGGTCAACCCAAAATTTGTTTGGCTTATATATATATATATATATATATGTATATATCAAAATCTAAAAAACTTGTTAAACAAGGATAAATAGTTACCCTAAGGATATAGAACCTTGAAGCTTCTAAAAAGTGTCTTGCCACTCAAAATTTCCTTCTTCCCACTATTTCTTTGTTGCAGTAAGTGTGTTGCATAGAAGTTCAAGTTCCAGTAGAGTTTCTTCTCCTTCTTTTGGAGTACTAGGATCAAGACTTATCTCTGAGAGCTTATTAGTACTGTCAAGAGCACTCAAGAATGACATATACTTTTCCTTAGCTAAGTACCTTAACTTTATAAGATATATGATCATTTTATCTCTTTGACTTTGTAGGGTGAAGAATTTTTCATTCAAAGCTTCATTATAGAGATCCAAGATTTATCTTCCTTGTCTTTCACTGGATCATAAGAGTATGTAGCAATGTCTATTTGAGTCTCAATTGTACTCATGTCATCCTTTATAATTCAAGTTATTTTTTCCCATTTCATATAGTATGATAGTACGTTCCTTGCTTCTTCTACATAGTCCACTTCTCTAAAGAATTTTGTAACCTTTTGATGTGATTTTGTACATTTTCTTGAGATATTCACCAGATTCTTTCTTTCAATCCATATCTCAGTTTCAACTTCAATTTGAATTTTCAATATGGAGACATATTCTTTAAGAGATTTGATCAAGAGTTTTAAATTTTCCATATTAGATAATGAATCATCAATACTTGTACCGAGGATTACCTCTTGTAGGAATCTTATGGCTTCATCCAAACTTTATACATTAGTAGACCTAACACTGATCTCATGCTTGTGAACACTTTCAATATCAACTACCGAAGGGTTTTTGTGACTTTTCTCATTTTACCTATTTTGTTAGAGCTACCAAAATCCTTTTGCACTCACCTTTAGTCTTTTAGGAACTTCAAGAATTCTCAAAAGGGCTTTAGCATAGCTAACTATTTCAGCCTCTGATACTTCATAATCCAATTATGAGATCCAAATGGTTCTAGGTTTACTAGATTCAATAAAGAAAATGTCTCTAGAGACAAGAATTTGTTAATATCTCTTGAATATCTTCTCACAAATTCTCTAGGAATCCTCATTCTCTTATTCATCCTACTCTTAAATAATCCAAAGAATGTTGCAAGGGAATCTTCCTGAGCATCCATACTTCCAAGTATTTTCATGTACTTTGCTATTTGTTGTGCAATTGATTCAATATTTGTCCAATTTACCCGCCCAACCACCATACTTCTTTCAAGAAGTAGAGAAATGGGAAAATTACCAAGGTTCCATACTGGAATGTATACTTCTTTTTCTTAATGTCTCTCAAGCTCTCCATTAATTGTTGCCAAAGTAACTCACAAAGGTTCTAGTGAGCATTGTTCTCAAACATGTCAAGAGCCATATGAATTGCAATAGGAGGGACAAAGCCTACACTGTTTCATTGGTAAATTTTCTAACCAATAAGTACAACTAAAAATCTAATTGTTGGGTTTGTGATAGAGTTCACTATAATTTCCTTTTTTTTAGATTTGCTCCTATTTTCTCCATTATATCCTTTTTATTGAGTGTGTTCTATTCAATAACTAATCCAGTGGACCACAAACCAGTTACATCCTTAATTACTTCCTTTGTTATTGAGTGAGGGCCGCCAATCCATATGGATTGGTCATGAATTCTACTCAATACAATTGTAATTTACTTCTCCTAATTTTCAAATTTGAAAACTTCTGCTAGCCATCCAATCTCTCAACACTTAGGTTTTTGTACTCAGGTTTTAAGGCATCATCATATTCTCTCAACTCATTTTTCCATAGAATAGATAACCTACCAAGTGATACCTCTTCAATTTTCCCATGAATATACATTCTAATATCCTCAATAGCTAAAACCCCAATAGGATTTCTAGAGAAAGAACCCAAGGGATCAATCGACAACACTTAGCAGAATGTCTTTTAAGTACTGGTTGTGGTTTTGTGAATTGTCTACTACTTTTGGTAATTCCATTATATTTAAGTTTCTTTCAGAGAATTGTTTTGAAAGGAAAAAGAATGTGTAGAATTAGAAATACCACTTAAAGAACCAAGGTCTTGATGTTAAGCTTCTGGAGGAAGCTTCAAGCCTTTCTACACCTCTTTTTCTTTCTTTTCTTCTTTGGATGCCTTTGAATAAATGAATTTTCCTTCACAAAAACATATTTTAACTCTCCAATTTCACCTAATCCATGCAATAAATGCTTTAGACCAAAAAGCTTTCGTTCTAGAAAAATGTGTGCATAGACATCTTTCCATGCTTTGCAAATTGTTGCATTTTAATATTTTCTTCCACAACTTTCTTCCAGAGCATTAGAATTTCATCTTCCATGATATATCTTCGTGCCACATCTTAAGCACTTCATCTTTATAGGGGGCTATTAAATTTTCTATTGTTGATCAACCTAAACCCATTTCTAGGTTTAATTTCCAAGTGAATTATTTGCACTAGAGGGAGGCACAAATGCATTTGATGTTCCTAATTCATCTTCGATCTCAGGTTCCTCTTTCTTTCTCCATATATTATTCATTTCCTTCTTAACTTCAGTAGGATCAACTTCCTTTTGAGGTTCATTCCTCTTTACTAGAGTAGACTATCTTATATTTTTTATTCTACAAACTCTTGAAATATATCTAGGATTTTTGAAAAAATAGCATACAACACTTTTCTGACTTTTATTCATCCTTGATTTACACTAGTTAGCCTTATGTCCAAATACATTACAAGTGTAACAGTAGCCATTGAAATATTGAAACATTCTACCACTATGGAATGTATTCATCATCTAACTTATACACTCAACAACTCTATGTCCAAATTTCTTACATGCAAAACATTGTCCAGAGAAGGATCTAACATTCTGATTCATTCTACCCCTACATTCTATTGCCTTATTTCCAAATTTATTGCATGAAAAAAAATACCATTGAAAGATGGGTACCTTTGAGCATTTGGTTGACTAATGTGAGGTCTTCCAATATTGCTTCTTTGATTTATTAATTTTATTTCATTTCCTTGAACCTTCTTTTGATTGTCAACCTTGTTAGGTGTCTGATTTTCCTTTAAACTTTGTCCTTCTTCAAGTCCCAAACCACCTCTATCCTTAGAAAGTTTCTGAATTTTAGTCATGTCATCAAGCATTGTAGTACTTGTTTTGAAATTTTCCTCGTGAGCTATTGCTTTCTCTAGATTTGATCTTAGGGGTACCACTTCTTTTTCAAGCTTTGTGCATTCATCAGTCTTGCTTTGTATCTTAGCATTCAAAAAATCCTCAATTCTTATCTTTTCTTCCAATTGCACTTTTAGTCCAGTGATATCTTCATTTTCCTTCTTCAATTGTTCATTAACTTCTCTATGTCTTTCTCTAAACTTCTTGATTTGTTCTCTCAACCTTTTGATGCATTCATTTTCTTTTCCTAGGGTTTCCTTCAGACTTTTGTTTTCATTTTCAACTTTTTCAAGGTCTTCAAGAGAAACTTTAAGTTCTTTGTCAAACATGAAGTCATCTTCTTCATATTCAATTGCATAAATTTCTTCCAAAGGAATAGGACACCTTTTGTTTATCATGTGTTCAAACTCCAAGATCTTCCTCAAGCTATTAGGCTTTCAAAAGGAACTAAGCTTTGATACCAATTGTTGAACACCCAGAATAATGAGAGGGGGGGTGAATCAGTATTTTGTTAAACCTTTTAGTTATAATCCAACCAATAATCAAAAGATATATAATTGGAACTATGAATGAAAACATGAAAGAGATCACAACACCACATAACACATGAACACTAGGATTTTTATGTGGAAAACCCAAAAAGGGAAAAACCACGGTGATTTGATGTTAGGATCTAGGACTTGTTGCACATGAATAATAACTTATTACAACTAATTAAATTGAAGGTCTTTAAAACATAATTGAAATGATTATTTTCAAATGTAACTAAAATACTTAAATGAATAAAGCAATGATAAAGTGATGAACATAATAGAAGAGAGAAATAATAGAGAAGAAAAAATAGTTGATAATAGAGTTTGCCAATATGGCTATGTCTCCAAGCCCCTCTCCAACGGAGTGACCGATCCTTGATTATGCTCCAAACAGAATTACAAGGCTTCAACATTGACAATCTCCTCACATCTCCTTGATAATGAAATTACAATATGTTCTCCTCCTTCAAGTACAAACAAGTGTAAAGCTTCTCGCAGAGAGTTGAATGAATCACTATCACAAATGAATTTTTCTCACCATTCTCTAGATCTACCCTCCAAGTACAAAAACACCCCCTTTTATACACATTTTTTACCCAAAATGGTCATTATCCATATGATTTACAAAAATATGACATATCTCCCTTTACA
This sequence comes from Sequoia sempervirens, assembly GCA_007258455.2. Lineage (NCBI taxonomy): Eukaryota > Viridiplantae > Streptophyta > Pinopsida > Cupressales > Cupressaceae > Sequoia > Sequoia sempervirens. Next base: position 63,531,867 of record VDFB02281492.1, read on the forward strand.
AGCAAAAATATTAAACAGTATCCCTTAAAAACCACCTTAAAATTCTTAATATCTTTTAAAAATTTCTAACCCGTTCAAATATTGGCTCTTATAATTTGAGCCTTACAACAAAATAATCTTTTCAATTTTTTTTAAACCCTTAAAAAAACCTTTTAATAATCTTAAATATCTTTTAAATATGATTTAATCCCTTTTATAGATGAAGAAATCAAGATTTATAATCTTAAAGGGTTAAAATGTTTTCTTTCCCTTGTATAATTGGCTTTAAACTATTCTTAGGGAATCTTTGTTTTTACCGCATAATTTTGACCGACCATATCTTGCACGTATAGACTCTGATTGACATGATTCAAGCAGCACCAAAATCATGTTGATGAGCTCTTTGATGTGTTGTTTTTGACCATTTTTGAGATGATCAAATTTTGACCCTGAATTTGCATCTAGCCTCCTATTTGACCAAACTTTGACTGTGCATATTTTCAGCATATGACCTCCTGTCAACTCCATTCAAGTTGTGTTGAGTTTGTTTTGCTGAGCACTTTGACGGGGTGCCAATTTCTAGAGCATATGGAACACTTCAATTTTTTATGACAAGTATCCACCTGGATTAGTCCTCCCCATTGGAGAGATTTTGGACCTCCAAAAGTTACATTTATTTAGAATTTAAGTGAGGGCATGGCCTCCCCACTTGTCCTGTATCACCTATCCATCTATGGACCTAGCTTAGCACCACAATCATGACTGAAATAACATTGTTGAACACATACATCATTCTATCACGTCCATAAGCATCTACATCAACTATTACAACTATTAACCAATAAACACTAACTAATATCAAGCTGAATAACAATGTAGATACAAAAGCGAATGAATCAACATGTCTATCTTTCACAACAAGAACATTTTTACCCAAGGGAACCTCCAAATTCCCAACCATGAGTTTAGGACTTGGATCATTGATGCTTTCATTTACTATTTCCTCATGTTATATTGTTAGTGTATCCTACAACATCTGATCATGATTAGCCTTTCTTTCTTCATGTTCATGCCTAGAACCACCTGAATTGATAGACATAAGAGACAAATATTTACTTGTATTAATCACCCTTTTCAACTACCATGTGTTTGCAAAATATTTACCAGTATTGATCCTGTGAGAATGTACAACATATTGGATGCCATCTTTAAATATATGATAATGGGTATGTGTAGGATCATGATGGGCCAAAAAGTGGCAATATGATGGGTATGTGGTTGACGACTATTTTTTTACCCAAAACTTGATGAAACGAAAAGGGTTTTTAAAAGAGATTCTCAACTTTCCACTGATATAAATTATGCTTTACTTTGAATTTAATAAGTAATTATTATTCATTTTCTATTCAAATTATGACTAAAGTATTGATTGACTGGCTGATTGAAAAACATCTATAGCTTTCAAATGGTATCAAATTTTTGAATCCAAAACATGCATCGCATTCTATGCTTTGCATACTATAGGATTAAAAAATAAAAATTGAATTTCATGAAGTTTTGACCAAGTTAAGGTGGTTAGACAAATGAGTTTTTATATTTTTAAAAAAATTGTAATAAAAAATTCATAATTAATTATTTACTTGGAAAAAAATTACAAAAAGTATGCATCACATCGGGCATGAGTCCTCTACTTATATCTAAAATATTATCATTTTATTGTGGTTAGGGTGGTCTATTGCACACCTACTTATTTTTTCCCTAAAATTTAAGTACCACTGCATTGAAATTTTAAATTTTCACCAAATAGATTTTGGTTTTTAAACAAACTTAGTAGTTTAGAAAATACATTCAATTTGCTACAAATTCTATTCTTACATATTTTTGAAATAATATAGATAACTTATTCAAAATTCTACATCAAGTTGCCTAACTCTGATTTTTTTGAATTTTTTGCCACTTAAGGGCCTGTTTTTTCGATGATGATCCTACACATACCCTATTGCTTCAATTCCCTATAGAAAATATTCTTTTGATCATATAAATAAGGCCTACCCAACACTATCCCATAGATATCTAGTGGAACAACATCAAATTGTACCTCATCAACAAACTTACTTGTGATTGCGAATCTCAAAATTCATTGCCGTATTACTTACAATTTATTATTTTTGTAAATCCAACCTAGTGGATAAGGTCTCTTATCATGTGTAGTTTTCAATCCCAAGTTCCTTACAACATCTTCCAAAATTAAGTTAACTTGAGATCCACTATCTATGAGTGCATCAATTTTAGTATGCTTAGCAACAACCCTTATGTGAAAAAGCTCATTTCTTTTCTTATCTTTGAGGACATCATTAACTTGAGAAGTAGAAGCACAACTAGTAATAGAAACAATAGAAGCCTTACCTTTTAATCCCATTGTTGTTATCTTAGTTTCATCTTTAGATTCTAAACCAAGATCCATAACAATATGTGTGGTCTCCTTCTTACCTTTCTATTTGCGAGCCCATTTCAGTTTCAATTCAGGATGCAACTGCCAACAATGATCTTCATCATGACCTTTCCTGCCATAATAAGAGCATGTGAACTTATCATCCTCTTTCTTAATGATAGCTATCTTCTTCCCCTTTTCTATATCTTTGGATTTACCTTCAAGCTTAGATGGCTTCTTGTTAGACTTATCAATGAAAGTACTCTTACCTCTTGACTCTAATTGTGTGTCTTCTACACATACTTCATCCATATTACTAGGATTCAAAACCAAAATAGAATGTATTAAATAAGAGTGCAAACCACCTATGTACTTAAGCAAAGTATCTTGGGTGTACAATGGAACATTCAATGCAATAGCCCTTTTCCTGAATTCATGGGTGTACTCTTGGACAGTTTGACCTTTCCCTTGCCTAAAATTTTGCTAGTTCATTATTAACTATTGCATATGGGCTAGGGGATAAAATTTATTTTTAAGAGCATTAACAAAACCTGCCCAAGTTAAATTGACTCTACCAAGTCAAATTTCTGCTCGAGTTCTACTCTCCCACCAGGTGAGAGTTGTTTCTCCCAACCAAAGAGTAGCTAATTGGATCCTAGAAGCATCATCTAACAGACCTTGAAATCTATAGTATACTTCTACTTGTTGAACCCAATCATCTAATTTCTTAGCATTTAATTCCCCATAATATTTAGGTAGATCAAATTTTACATCCAATTTAATTTTAGGCTTATGTGCACCCTTGAAAGGATTAGCAAAAGAAATAGAATCAGTAGAAGAAGAAGGAGAAGATGGAGAAGAAGAAGTTTCTAGAGGCTCATCACCACCTCTTGGTCTTTTCCCTTTGTCCTTTTGATCCTCATGCTTTTCTCCCTTCGATGAATCTCCTCTTTCACACTTCTTCCGTTCTTGTCTTTCTTGGTAGAGTTCTTCCACCATAGCCTTCATTTCGAGAAAAGCTCATTGAAAACTCTTCTCATCAAGCTCAATACTTTTTCTAGCTTCCGATCCTTCCATCTTTGGTAAATTTCTTTGTTTACTGATCTCAGGATTGTATTATGCAATCGTACCTTCACCTCACTAGCTCCTAGATCACATTATCATTCACCTATGCAATCACTAGTCACAACAAAGCTTTGATACCACTTGATCTGATGCTAGGATCTAGGACTTGTTGCACGTGATTAATAACTTATTATAACAATTAAATTGAAGGTCTTTAAAACATAATTGAAATGCTTATTTTAAAATGTAACTGAAATGCTTAAATGAATAAAGAAATGATAAAGTGATGAACATAATAGACAAGAGAAAGAATAGAGAAGACAAAATAGTTGATAATGGAGTTCACCAATATGGCTACATCTCCGAGCCCCTCTCCAATGGAGTGACCGATCCTTGATTATGCTCCAAACATAATTACAAGGCTTCAACTTTGGCAGAGTCTCCTCACATCTCCTTGATAATGAAATTACAATATGTTCTCCTCCTTCAAGTACAAACAAGCATAAAGCCTCTCACACAGAGTTGAACGAATCACTATCACAAAGGAATTTTTCTCAGCATTCTCTATCTACCCTCTAAGTACAAAAACACCCTCTTTTATACACATTTTTTACCCAAAATGGTCATTATCCATATGATTTACAAAAATATGGCATATCTCCCTTTACAAGCAAAAATATTAAATAATATCCCTAAAAAAACCCCTTAAAATCCTTAATATCTTTTAAAAATTCCTAACCCTTTCAAATATTGACTCTTATAATTTGAGCCTTACAACAAAATAATCTTTTCAATTTTTTTTAAACCCTTAAAAAAACCTTTTAATAATCTTAAATATCTTTTAAATATGATTTAAGCCCTTTTATAGATAAAGAAATTGGACTTTATAATCTTAAAGGGTTAAAATGATATATTTCCCTTGTATAATCAACTTTAAACTATTCTTAGGGAATCTTTGTTTATATTTAAAATAAACTGGCATCCAAATTTTATGCTAACACATAGCTTGGTGCATTGGTAGGATTGTCGGTTGGTAGAGGGAATGTTAGCTATTCAAACCTCCTCTCCTCTAAATTCGACTTTTATGCTTATTACATAGAAAGTAACTTCTTTCATATTTCGAGAATATAGGATGGTATAGTACAAGGAAGGTCAAGGTTTCGACCCCCCTCCACACCATTTTGAGAAACTTTAACCGCCGAGTAGGAGAGGAGAAGGTGCCACATGGTACTTATTTATTCACACATACTATGACACGTGTCAACTGATCATTGGTCCAACTCAACGCCAATTCATGCCATGGCATGTTGATGCATCTACCGCGTGTCAAGACAGGATTGGTCCATGATGTTGCCATGTCATCTGCCTACCATGTCACCATGCCACGTCACCTACTCTTGCCACATCAACATGCTGACATCATGCTGATGTCATCATTGTCAACCTTTCTATCGCAAAACTTTGACCGGCCATATCTTGCACGCATGGACTCTAATTGACACAATTCAAGCAGTGTTGGAATCATGTTAACAAGCTCTTTGATGTGATGTCATTTTTGACCATTTTGGAGATGATCAAATTTTGACCCCAAATCTGCTTCTGGCCTCCTATTTGGCCAAACTTTGACTGCACATATTTTTAGCATATGACCTCCTATCAACTCCATTCAAGTTATGTTGAGTGTTTTTTGCTGAGCACTTCAACAAGGTGCCAATTTATGGAGCATATGGAACACTTCAATTTTTTACGACAAGCATCCACTTGGATCACACGATGAGGATTAGCTCACAATATATTATATCTAGGTATAGTATATTACAGGGGCTCATTGCCAAGATGCACTATCCTTATAAGGTTCACACCCTAAAATAGATACAAAAAAAAGATGGCTACACAACCAAAGTGTGAACTAATGTAAGATGCACCTTCCTTATGTTGAGTTCAGTTCCAATGAAGATCTGAATACAAAATATTGCTCTGCTTAGCAGTCGCTCAACAATTCTCCTCTTATTTTGATCTCACACCTTTGAATTCACATGTTCTCAAAATATGAAACCTCTTCCACCTGGTGTGCCACTTCTGCTCTCTCATCCATCATCACAACTCAAAATTGTCTCACATATAAATACCCAATTACATCCACATACATCAATTAGGTCAGCCTAATTAGATGTAGCCAAAAATAATTCAAAATAGCTTTTTGGCTTAACACATGATTGAAAAACTTCTTCACACTCAAATCAAGCATGTAATACATAATTTAGGTCAACATGGACCTAAAATAGATCCTACAAACATCCACATTATATATTTAATCTTCACAACACATATCAATGTGAATTAGGTCGGCTAAGAATTGGACCTAATCACACAACTTTCAATCATACACACACTTCTCCATACATGTGACTTCAAGACTCAACATTTCTTCATATTCATGCTTAGCCGACATCAATAAGTCTATCTTTAGAATCACAACACAAAAAATATCTTTTCAAAGGAATGCAGAATCTCCCACACCGATATACTAAGCAGAGAAATAAGTGTGTGATACATAGAGATGAACTCTGTCAATGATGGCTTCTAGATTATTTCACAAAACATCACAAAATCTTGATTTTACTCGAATCTGATAGACTTCAAACCATGGAAAAGAACTTAGAGTGAGATCACTTAGTGTAGTGGAGTGTAGACCCAAAAACTGATGTACTGAACCACAAAATAGTCAATAGAAGCACTTAGTTAATATCTTGTACAACCATATTTTTCAAACCAATTGATACTCTACACATATCTTCTATAACACTTCCAAATCATACTAGGTTGATCATAACAATGTTGACATCAATGACAACACTAGATCAAACAATATTATGTAGCTCATGCTCATGTTGCCAACTTGAATCATCAATGATAAACATTCCAAAACTTCAAACACTCTCCTTCTAAAAATAACTTACTCCAATAATAGTAGATTGGAAAATTTCTAAATCTTAGAAACCAAGCCATGTTTCTAGATCATATACCCTTCACATAACCCTCAAATGGATTTTATACCCATCATCTATTCTCTCAATTAATTTTAACTCATTTGTAACAACGGGCACACATAATTAGTGGGATGACATTCACAAACCTTTATCTATGTTAGGTCCTCCCAAATCAAAATGTATATTATCAATTATCCTTTGGTCCATAGTGGAGATGTTGAAAGCCATTATCCTTTTTGTTGGGACTTTCTTATGCATTGTTAAAGATTGGTCAAAAAAATTGTTCTAGAGGTGCAAGAGATGACAAACAAGCCATATAATGGAAAGGGAGTGTAGAGCCCTAGGTCATCACTCAACACATTAAAAGTAGTGAGAGGACAAATAGATTGCATATAGATGGAATAAATGAGGTGGCTAGAACAAAAGGAGATATTATGGAAAAGTAATACTCATTCATTGATAAATCTCTAAGTCCATGGCTAAACAACATTCTCTAATCTTAATTTTCATTCAGCATACATTTAAAACCTTAACTCAAAAATAAAGTTACTAATAACTATTGGAATTAATGCTCCACCATTAATGAATAAGGCAATAACAGAATGAAGTATAGCTGTCAAGAGTCACAATTTGGTTTCAATCATTTTAGTTAGCTGTCAAATATATTAGCTATTTTGTAGGAAGACTATTGACTCTTCTACACCTATAAAATTGTAACTTGAGCTGATGAATAAATAATGCAGTAAGCGTTTTATTTGTTGTTCCAAATTTTAATTTATTATAGTTTGCAGTTTTGTTCTACTCTTTATTTTTTATTCTTTATTTTTAATATGGTATCAAAGCCACCATAATTTTGTGTCTCTTACATAATGTACCTATTAGGAAAATATCCATAGAAGAAATCACTGAGTAGTGATAGGAGCTGCTATTGTTTTGTTAAATAGATTGATAAGTATTGTTATTAGATTGATATATTGTAGGAGATCTTTGTTTCTTGGTAGTGCTTTTTGTGTTGTTTCCATTCTTATTTGTGTAGGCATTGAAACTTCACGGAAGTTTTTTTCTTCAATGGCAGTATCAAATGATCAATGCATAAACTGTTGAGTTGTGGAGGATTTTGAAAAGAAGTTTGTTGTTGTGTAGCTTGCTACAATCATAAGAAGTGAGAGAATGTCGGCCATTATTGGAGTACCACTAGATGATAGTGATGATGACTTCATTGAAGATGAATTAGCTGTTCTATTTTGAAGAGGCCAACACTTTGAAGACAAGGAAGGATGCAGTACAAGATAGATAGATGCTCAATAGTTTGAGTTGCTAGTGGATCAACGAAACTATGCCTCATTGGGGTTATGAGACATACATGTGACGATTGGTGTCCAATAGTTCAAGGGAGATCCGAAATCTAGAAGTTCAACATCATACCTTTACGAGGGTGATGAGACACTTCATGTGCAAATGGTTTCCAATGATGTTGGGAACTTGGATTACAGCTAGGTGACTATTCTTGGAAGTAACTTGAAGAATTCTTACTGGTCTGGGAACTGTTTACAAAGAACAATTTCTACATAATGTATTTCCTTTTATTTTTATTTTGTACTGTTAAGAGGGAGTGTTGGAATATAACACTCCAACAATAGTTTAACATAATTGTAAATTTGTATGTGTCATTAGCATGTCAATAGAGAGCAGCAGATGTGACTAGTCTTCTCTAGTTTGCTGTCATTAGATGTCCAGTTAGCTTTCAAGAGTCCAGTTACATGTTGAAATAGTTTTAGTTTGCTGTCAAATTAGTTACCATGATTATAGGAAGTTGTTGAAATCAGTTACATCTATAAATCTGTAAACTCTATTCATGAATAATGAACAGTGAGTGTTTATTTGCTATTTCAATTTTTAATAATAGCTTTTATCATAGCAACCATTTTGAAGAAAAACTAGATCAACTATAAAATATTTCATTCTTTCTAAGATTTTGAAGCCCATTTCATCATTGAATTTATCCAAATTTTAAGAAGATAGAATCCTCTACATTTCAAATATTGAACATAAATTCATAAATTAAATTCAATCTAAACATATAAAAGAAAAATGCAGTTGAACTATTCAGCAAGAAAATATAACACTATAAAAATAAACTTCAAGAAAATTGAAGAACAAATAAAACAAAGTTATGTTACAACCAACCACACTTTGAATAATGCTGTAAGAAAACCAAATAAAACAAAGTTATATTACAACCAACCACACTTTGAATAGTACATCATAATATGAAGACTGGCATATACCATCTCATTGTTCATGTCTCCTTTCTCTTTGTTTTGGGTTCTTTTCTCTTAGCAAACTGAGTCACTAGAAGGAAGACTCTGAATCAGGAGCACCAAAAAGGATATACTTGGCCTTACTCTGGGTCCACAGAATAATAATTGAATAGAAAATAAAGAACAGGCTCTCAAACATATAAAGAAGATGGCTAAGGATGTTTTACAGCTTGATGAGTATATTTAAAGCCTTTATGGAAGTTCACGAATCCCATAAACCAAAACTCATAATTATCCACTGTTTGTATTCGTATATATTTCTCTGCAGGCTTGTCTGAATTCTCATATGGGCTCACTGAAACAATTTTCTGTACTGGGATTGAAACCTACATCCAGTGCATCGTATATATTAGAAGAAATAACAATAAGTTTACTGAATATCAGCACTGTTACAAGCAGAAAAGAGCTGATGGAATACTCACTCTGTAGTAACTCCAAGCTACTCCTCCAGATGGGCTAGTGAAGGTCAGTGAGCGGTCACTGCAGAAAGCTATTTTCTTAGTTGATATGAATAGTAATCCTCCAACTGGGCCAGTGGATGTAGACAAATGACAAGCACATGTCTTGACTAACTTCTCTTGCCCATCACAACCAAACCTCTCCTTGAACAGATTTTCCTTGCCACCATTTTTAAGTATTACTGCACCTAATGTTAGCTTTCCCTTCACTGTATCAGACATGCTGGGTCCAAGTTTCACTGCAAACAATACACAATTTATGGGGAAAGAAAAGCAAAATAACATATTGTTATGCTGGTGGATGGAACTATAAAAGGTCAGTTAGATCTTATTAAAAGACTTTGTATATTAAGGTTTATCAAGTTTAGATAATTGTATGGTTGTTAACTGATTCAAGTAATAGTCTGTGTGTAATTTTGAAACAGAATTCTAATCTTATACAATAGGAATTCAAAGCAAGTAGTGTTCCACAGTCCACATAAACATAAATTGTTGAGCACTAAATCTATAGAAATGTAACAAGGATGTAAGTGTCTAGGAAGAAAGTTTTTAATTCTTAAAACAAATTCTATTTGATGTTATTATGTATATATGTTGTTACTGTATGATTTTTTAAGTGCTTGGTGTATTTGGAATATTAATTAGTTTCAGTTTGATAGAAAAAAAAAATTCAGTTTAGAATATATTCAATTTAGTTATTAGGACATTTTTATTCTTCGATTGGAGTATTTTTATAATTTTGATTTTTGGATTGGATTGTGGTTATGACTTAGTTTTTAGTTTCAAAATTGAAATTTCTTGTATTCTAAATTTGATAATCTTGGTCGTTCATGGTATAGTGCAATAGTTAAATCATGACATTGTTGTTGTTGTCATCAAGTTTCAAACCTCTATTGGGCCATTGTGATTGTGGGTATTGTTCTCTCTCTGATCCAATGTGCTCACAAGATTGAAACATAGCATTGAATTTGTGGGTATTTATGCCCTTGTCTTCATGCTCCAAACCCTCGTTGGACTAGTGTGCTCGCAGACTCTGTGCTCTTGCTAGGCTGCTACGCTCACAAGTTCAGACTATTCATGCTCATGCTATGTGTTCATGTCGAGGATGAGGTCCCCCATTGGTGACCTCACCTAACTCGGACCAAGCTAAAGATCCCATCATCTTTTCACTTTTTCAAATGATGTATGATACCATACTAACATTTCTCTTCACAAAATTCAATTCACAACAATTTTAATTTGATCAAAATTAATTTACATCAATCTCAATTGACATCAAATACCACTTAGCAAGATATACATATCAAATTAATGGATGAAATGATACCCTCAACATATAATCATGTTTGTTAGACTAGATTATAGATAACAATATCATCCCAATCTCAAAGACTTTCATATTTCACTTGTCTCAACTTTTCGATTGAAGAACCATTACCAATTTGTAGATTTCTTTTACAACCCACCGTAATAAACATTCGCATCATACCACTTTGTAGATAGATCCTAACCCTCTCACTTTTATTTTATATTTCTTTTTATTTATCTGAGTATCTTAAGTCTCAACTTATATTAATATGAGATATAAATAATTACGATCATTAGTTTATAGATCTTTTCTATTTGAACATTTAAATTTAAAAGTTTTATTTTATATTTATTAAAAAAATAAATTTTAAATAAATAAGAATTAACCAATTTAAAGTATAAACTAAATATTCATTGATTTTGAACATCTAAATTTAAGAGTTTTTTTTTTTTTAAAACTAAATTTTAAATAAATAAGAATTAATCAATTTAAAGGTTTTTTTTTAATTTTTTATAAGTTTGATTTGGTGTGTATTTTAAATTATTGTAAGATATGAATATGATGATGAATTATAATCTATACCTTTTTCATTTTAACTTTATTTTTATTGTGATATTGATATCAGGATTCAACCGTGTAGTTTCGAGTCAAACTCATTGACCCATGTTTCATGAGTAGTGGTTCACAAGAACCCATCTCTCATGATATGGAATGGTCCACTCGAATGGTCCATTTATTTTTATTTTTATCGTGACAAAATTTCTAAAGCATTCAATAATTAGAACATTCAATTTTTTAATTTTTTGTTTTAATAAATATTTTTGAATTATATGTATATGAATAGAATAAAAGAGAAATAGTATTTTTTAAAAAATATAATAAATATTTGATACATGCATAAATAATTAAGTCATATATGAACTAATCTAATGTATTAAGTAAAATTTTATTATTGAAATTCTAATTAATAATTTTTATATTACTTTGTATAATTATTTTATTGATATAATTTAGTTTGATATTTCAAATGTTTCTAAATTTAAACTAACTTTTAGAAATATAATCTAATCTTTTGTTGATACAATTTCTATGTTCCATTTTTTTTAGTCAAGTTCAAAATTATAGGTGTGACCTTATCCTAGTTCAAGGTTGCACATGGGGAATTGGCTTGCATTTTCAAAATTCAAATTTAAGTTGGATTTTAACTTAGTTCAAACTAGTAGCTTTTTTACAAACCCTAGTCCTAGAACTTTCAAATTGTGAACACAAAACATGCAAAAAGGAAAGCACCGCTAGATTGTTTCATATTACAATGAAGTCATCATCCATCAATCATTAGGAAAAATATACATCTAATCAACCATAAAATCAACAAACAACCAAACCCTAATTATTGCACTAGGTCACTCTAAAATCTATTGTATGGCATTCCATTGGATCACTTCTTAAGTTCCAAGCATTTAGAATCATTATAATTGCATCAATATTAATTGCATTTGTTACTTTTTATTTTTCAACTTTATCAAAATTACCAAATCAATTAATATAACTTGACTACACTCAAAGAAGTCTAGAGATTCCCTATTGCCATATGAATAAGTTTCAATGAGATTCTTTAGCACCATAAAAATTTCATTACAGGTAGACTTTGGCAAAATTTTGTTGTTGGTAACAAATTTCTAAGAACCACAATATGGAGTTGCACCAAAAAAATCACTCACACAACGTCAATTTTGATACATAAACCATTCTAAGAACAACCTAATTCAGATTGTCATTCTACTTTCAACACATTTAATTTTAAGATATTATAAAAAAACTTTCAAAAATTATGATCAAAACAATAAACGTCTTTTATCAACTGTCAAAATCAATTAAATCCATTCACTTTTCTTTATTTCCAAATTTCTAAATTCTACAATATAATATATCATACCTCTAATTAAATTATATTACTTATTATATCATTAATATATTTTTTAAAATCCAATCTATTTGTTTTAATATATATATATATATATATATATATATAAACTCAGAAAATGCAACACATGGACCGACCATATATACAGTGAAAACCAGTAATTCCATTGAAACTATTTATTTGTTTTGTATTACATACATAAAACAAATCATTAAAATAAACCAGTAATTAGATGTAAAGAATTGTATACAATAGGCTACTAAAAAGTGGCTTTGTAAAAACTTTGGCAGTAAGTTAGGTTTTAATATAAAACCCTAATATAGGAAGACTCCGGTAGAATAGGCTGTGCCACTAAATTCTGCTGTCTAAAAATGGCAATATGTTTGGACTTATCCTAGTAGGTCTTGCAGGGCATTTAAAAGTTCCAGGAATTGTCACTAAAAATCTACCATCCAAAGTTGTCACATCTAAAAACTCATCAAACTAGGCTTTACAACAGAAAGTAATAACCTCTTGGGTCTCATCAGAGGGTGCCATGCCACTAAAAGTAGCTTTCTATAGAGCTCATGTAACAGTAACTGTACCATTAGAAGTGTCCCTCTAAAATTTAGAATTGTCACAGACCTTGGAATTACAAGCTCTATATATGTATACATATGTGAGGACTCAGTGTTACAGAGGTGGCTTACAAAATTCTGGGTCATAAGCTAGATTCATGCTAACTCCCCAATAACTCTGACTTCTCATCTACTGATAAAAAGATATGAAAGGACTCATCATAGTACCCTCTACCACTGGAAAAACCCATGAAAAGACTCAATAGCCAAGCAAGCATGTTTAAAATATTGAAGTTACTTACAGTGTTCAGCAAGATCTTCAACCCTTTTGCTGCATTTGCTCACCCGGCCTTTCATTGTTGAATCACCATGAGCTGCAACCAAAGTTCAGAGACATGTAGGCCATAGAATATTAATAGATATAATCACAATGTATGCTATATAATTCTAATTTTCTTACCAGAGTTGGTGTTTGGATCTGTTGGACTAATCTCGAAAACATAAGGTCTTGCCTCCCCCTTGGGCTTTGCAGGAACCCCTACAGGAATGTAAGTCTTTTTGGTCTTGTGGTCTGGGTGTTCTCCTTGGCCTTTTTCATTCAGGTGCTCAACTGACCTCCTTGATCCTTCCTTGTGCTCTGCATGCCCAAGAAAATATTCTCCCATTGAACTGTGATATATGGTTGGTCCATGTGTTGCATTTTCTGATATGGGGTGGTTGCTGGAATGCAGTTGGCTTTGATCTGCACTGTGATCCAAACCCATTGCCATCTATAGCCTGTAGATCAGGCTCTTTACACAAAGAGGAAAGGAGGGTGATCTGATGAAGAATAAAAATGAGTGATGAAGATATATACATATATACCCATGCAACTAACTCTATTCATTACTGATATCACACTACATACTTCTCTTAGAAATCTTAAGGGAATTTAGTTAAATATTTAAGAATACCTTTAAAGATATTAAAAAATATTTTCTAGCAAAAACAAATTTGATGCCATGTTTTCTATACAGAATGTGTAAGCAGAGACTGGACGCTTTAATGGTGTCTTATTGTTGTCTCCCAGAATATGATGCCAGAGTAGAAGCATAATGATCTGGAATATATAAAGGCCATTATTGACAAAGTGAGAAGGTACTTTATTCTAAAGAGTGTAGATGTGTCCCAACATGATGCCTATTCATATCAAGAACTCGAATCAGTTCAATAAAGTGTACACACAAATATACTTAAATCTTCTTGAGGGTAAGAGAGATGTTTTGAGTGCTGTAACTAGATTGTTCCCAAAGATTATTAAGGATCTTTAAAGCCACTTTTTAGCAGGGTGATATTAATATGAAATAATTTTCATTTATTTCCTCATATCACAGAATTATACCCTTTGAGTCAACTGTCATTTCTGACATTCCTTTCCAATAAAACAATCCATTTCCCCTCACCAGCCAAAATCAAATGAAGTTTGCTTATTTTGTTTCACAAACCTTCAACTGGCATGTCCATCCGTATACTTTTTAAGGATATATAAATGGCAAAAGGAATAAAAGTAGTAGTCTAAAATGATGAGTATGTTCATAAGGTCTAATTATTTTTAAAAAATACTTTTAATATATCATAAATTTTTATAAATCTACATCATCACTTAAGTATATAGATTGATATATACTATACAATAATGCTAGGTAATGGTAGAGGAAGATCATCAATCTTGGGAACCATCTATTAGATATGTTCATTTGTGACATATAGAGTTACCCATGCATATGTAGAAGGAAACTGATATTGCATAGTGAGGGGAACAAAACACCTAAGCCACATGGTGGATTTATCACTAGTGGTGGATTCACAATCTATGGATTCATGGAAAACGTGAATGCATCAACATAGTTTGTATAGAGTGGGAAACCCACCCATGAGGGGAAATGAACCACCCATAAAGCGCATGTGGTGGTGAGAAGTGGCCACAACTATGAGAGTGACTTTGACAAGTTCTATAAATAACTAGATGAGAGATGGTGTAATGAGTGTAATGTAAAGGAATATGGTTCACATCTCTAAAATCTATTATTTCTCATATAGATTTCGTTAGTGGCCAAATATATATATGATCCAATCATAGAGAGAATGCTATGCAATTTTACTCTACAAAAATATAGTATAAACAAATGAAAGAGACAAAAAATTTAAAATTTAATTTTTACATTATTGTTTTAACATGTGTGGTTTATAGGGTAGAGGCAAAGGATCTACACAAGATAGAGATGGGGCACATTGTGCTTAGAAATAGACATCAAAACCTCTAACTAGGCTAA
Source organism: Sequoia sempervirens (assembly GCA_007258455.2). Classification (NCBI taxonomy): domain Eukaryota; kingdom Viridiplantae; phylum Streptophyta; class Pinopsida; order Cupressales; family Cupressaceae; genus Sequoia; species Sequoia sempervirens. The sequence continues at coordinate 63,547,213 of VDFB02281492.1, forward strand.
ACATTTAGCATGTGGCAATCCCTTCTACTATAAAAGAGAACATTAAAGTGGAGACCTTAAAATCTATCAATTCCCTCAAACAAATCTTATTATACCATAGTAGACCTTTCTCATGGGGTGATGAGGGTGAGGGTCATAGGCATCATTGTTCACATAATCTTTGTTGTAGCTATAGATCAATATGTAATTATAGGTTTGAGGATACTTAAGATACATTAAAGAGGATGCTCCATAGTTTTAAGAGTATAGTATATAGGTTCAAGAGTAAGATACATCCATATTAGATAATATGGTATTGAAGATGAGTTGCTAGAGAGTGCCTTTAGCATTGATTGACAAGTAATTTTAATAAGGATTTGCAATTTATTATATTTCTTTTTGAAATCTAAGATGAACTATATTAATATATTATTAATAAAAAATCAACTAATAATTGTATGTAATAAAATTCTAGGGTTAGAGTATTCATCCTATATCTATGGGCCTTCTACATCTTGATTATACATCCATGTCAAGTCCGCTGGTATTAATTTGTAACAAAATAGTAAAAATATTGCATGTATTTTTTTTGTATATTAAAATAGTACTATTAAAATTTATATTTGTTGATGAATAAGTGGATGTTGGTTCGTCAATATTGGGATACATTGGTGGAAGTGGTCATATGTTAAAATTCTCAAAGGTAAGTTTTAATATTTTTAATTATATATGTAAATAATATTAGGTATATTTTTTTCATATATTGTTGTTCCATTTTTAATTGATGACATCATTTTAAACTCCTATGGAGATGAGCATTGTTGTAGTAATTTTATCTTTAATGCCTTCAATATAGGTAATGATCTAGTAACATAAATTTTATTTTATATTTCTTGTTTGATCCTGTATCATTTAGAGTAAATTTAAATGATGTTTATCTTAAGTCTAATTTATTTCTTAATGTCATATGAAGTCACAACTAATAATCTTGAAGAATAGAAAAATGAAGCAAGTGCAAAAAATGTAAGAATGCTACAACAAATGAAACCAAAAATTATAATCTTGAAGATGATACAATTCAAAAGAGGAAAGATCAAATACAAAAGCCAACAAACAAGAGGAATTTATTCTTAAAAGATATTAAATATGTAGCATTGTAAAGTGTAAAAGATGTCCAAACAAGGAAGAATCTTATTGTGAGAGTGCAACATAATCCATATCAATCATTTTGAGATACAATTAGAGACAAAGAAAAGAAAGATTCAAAAGGAAATGATCTTGTATCTTGTGGTTTTCCAATGTATTGTATCCCTTACGCTAGTGATAACATACATCCACAAGATACACCTTTACTTATTTATAGTCTTTTTTGAAAATGGAAAATGTATGAAGCCAAATTAGAATTTGTGTGCTTATTAGTGAACTATGTAGAATTTGTTAGGGAAAAGCATGTTTTCCACCTTGCATAATGTTATTAATGTAATTATTTATTTATTATGTGGTGCACCTAGGGATTCTAGGGATGTGTGCATCACATGGGTCTAGCATTCTTGGGACCACTTTATGTGTTGTATGTAACATTGGATTAAATTTTTTTTATAAGATAAGCAGCATTTATAGGGTGTTGTACCCTTTACACGAAGAGACCGAAGGGCCAAAAAGAGATAAGCAGGAAAGCAAGACCAGTGGATACACCACAGAAACACAACAGACTAACATCCCACCTTGACACCGAATATTAGGGGCAAAAAGCACAAAGAACAACTAGCAGTCCAAAGTCAAGGACAAGTAACAACAAAGGCCTTGAGCCAGGGTATGTGTAGGATCATCGTGGAAAAAATAGGCCCTTAAGTGGCAAAAAAATCAGAAAAATCAGAGTTAGGAAACTTGACATAAAAATTTGAATAAGTTATCTATATTATTTCAAAAATATGTAAGAATAGAATCTATAGAAAATTGAATGTAGGTTCTAAATTACTAGGTTTATTTAAAAAAAAAAATCTATTTTGTGAAAATTTGAAATTTCAATGTAGTAGTACTTAAATTTCAGGGAAAAACTAAGAAGTAGGTGTATGTCTGACCACCCTAACCACAATAAAATGATAATATTTTTTTATAATATTTTAGATATAAGTAGAGGACTCATGTTTCAATGTGATGCATATTTTCTTGTAATTTTTTTCCAAGTAAATAATTAATTATGAATTTTTTATTACAACTTTTAAAAAATATAAAAAATTTGTATGTCTGACCACATTAACTTGGTCAAAACTTCATGAAATTCAATTTTTTTTTAAAATCCTTTAGTGTGCGAAGCATAGAATGTGGTGCATGTTTCAGATTCAAAAAATGTGATATCGTTTGAAAGCTATATATGTTTTTCAATCGAGACTTTAGTCGTAATTCAAATAGAAAATGAATAATAACTATTTATTAAATTCAAAGTAAAGCATAATTTATATTGGTGGAAAGTTAAGAATCTCCTTTAAAAACCCTTTTCGTTTCATCAATTTTGGGGGAAAAAAAGGCGTAAGCCACATACCCTACATGTACCCATCATATCGCCACTTTTTGGCCCATCATGATCCTACACATACTTGCCAAAAAAACTTATACCCAAAACATAGGACCAAGGTCCCAAAAAACCATCTGGAGCAACCAGGCAATGAACCACCTATAACAGCTGGACTGCAACAGACCACCAATTCAGATTTGGAAAAATTGAGCCAAATAGAGACAATCCATTCATGTCACCAAAATAGCAAGCCCGAATGAATTTCTTGAAACAACTAGGCCACAACCCACTTGTAGCAGTCGGATCAAAGCAAAACTCTCGCTTAAAACTGAGCCCAACAGATTCCCACCAAAGGACTTGCCTGAAACAACTAGGCCACAAACCACCTACAACAGTTGAATCACAGCAGAACTTCTGCTCAAAACTAAGCCTAACAAAATCTCAAAAAAACACAGAGGACCAGACTGAGCAAAGGTAACACTAGCTCCCTATCAAAAAACCCAACAATACCTTCTTTAAGCCTTTCTAGCAGTAACATTTTCCACCTCAATAGGAAAAACACCTCATAATGAGGCACTAGAAAGGGATGACTGAAAATAGGGCAGCAACAACACCCATCACTACTCTCATTCACCACCTCAAGAGGAAGAAGGAGAGCCAAACTGAAATCAAGGCAACAACCACACCCAAGCAGTAGCACCATCAAAACTTAATGAGGAAACCAGATCCCAACACTAACCTTGAGAAATGTCTTAACCCAAGCAAAAAGGTTAACCACCAAAGCCCCCAAACAGTTATTCCCCACTCCAGTAGCACCAACCAACTCCACCTCGATAGGAGAAACCAAATTGGAAGACTAGGAGAGCAAGTGACAAAGCTCCAACAAAAACCACACCCAATTAGTAAACCCAGCAAAAAAATTTCCAAACCTTTCCAGCAAAAACATTTTCCACCTTAATAGGAAAACCACCTCAAAATGAGAAGCTAGAAAGGAACAACTGAAACCAGGGTAGAAATAGCACCTATCAATACTCTCATTCTCCACCTCAATAAGAGAAAGGAAAGCCATAATGAACACAAAGCAACAACCATAACCATGCAACAACACCTTCAAATCTTGATGAGGACACTAGAGCCCATGACTAACCTTGAGGGCCATCTTAGCAAAGGAAAAAAGACTAGCCTCCGAAGCCCCCAAACAATGAATCCCAACTCCAGTAGCACACACCAAAGCCACCTTGTAAGATGGGTTCTCCAACTTGATAGAAGAAGCTAAAAGGAAAGAAAGCAACTGGAGCAAACAACCCTTGACCACACTCTTGAACACCACCTTTGCCTCAAGAGGAGGGATCCACCTCAATAGGAAGTTGAGAGTCCAAGAAGAGAGAAGAAGCACCAGTGAATAGGGAAAAATGTCCCTAAGCAATGAACCCAACCAAGTGGAGCCATCAAAGGTAGAACTTCCCAAGCATCAAAGCCCAACACAAAAGCCAACATTCCATAGGAGGCCACCAAGAAGGAAATCCAACCATAGAAACAACAAGGGATAAGTAAGAATCAACATCTTAGAAACACCCCCACTCACAAACACCACCAAGAACCAATCCCATGCAATTCCCACAAACAAGAAAAAACGTAGAAAGGGGGTGGAAAGAGGAAACAGGGCAACAAACTGCCCACCATGACCATCGCAGAGAGGCACCCGAGCTGCAAGAAGCAACCCATCAACAAGGGAGCAAGGGAGAAGCATCTCTAAAACCTAGATCTCTACACAAGCAATAAAGCCAAAGCTGAGGAGCGCCTCCACATGCAACATATTAGAGCCAGGAACCACCAAAATAAGAACAGTGATTGCAGCAGAGGCATCTACAAATAGCAATGCAAAAACATGAACCCCATCCTCAGAAACCAACTCCCCCAACAAAGGCAAGTAGAAAAAACTGACAAAGATGGGATGCACCATAACACATTGCAGATCTAACCTAGGAATCACCCAAACAAAGCAAGGAGACTTGAAGAAAATTCCCCACATTCTGAATAGTCTAAAATAGCCAGAGGCACCATCATCTTCCTCATCTTCATCACCATCGCCACCCTCCTCAGTTCCAGAATTCAAAAAACTTCACTGGTGCCCTTTCCCGCTCGAAGCTCTCACCATCATTTTTTAGAGTATATAAATATAGTGAAGGGCAAGATAACATTGGATTAAATGTTTAATGTGGGTTTGCACATGGGAAAATATTAAATATTGAGAAAAATCACTATTAATATTAAATGAGAGGTTAATGGTTTTGTAAGCTCATGGTATTAATCACATAGTTTTATGTAATACTACTTGTTGGTTTTGTGTGAGCTTGTTTCTATAAAAGAAAACACATGGGTAGTTGTCTAAGGCTGTCTAGTTGAGAGAATCTCTTCTTGGCATTTGTGAGGGTTGAAGCATGACATGGGATGTGTGTTCACATGAAGTGCTTGTTGAGGACTTGATGTTTCAAAGGTGTTCATGAAGAGCTCTAAATATGTATCGTAATGTTTATTGTTGAATAATACATGAGTAATGGATGCTTTTGGAGGTTGAGTTTTTTCCTCTTAAGGTTTCTCCCAAGGTATATCTTGTTTCATCTTTGATGATATGTTGTCTATTCTTTTACATATGTGTTGATGATGATGTCACTTGTAGCAACAGTGCATATAAAGTCCTCATAGGTAGACCACGAAGAACCTATATTCTTGAAAGACTTAACCAGGGCAACCTCAGGGTGTCTGTGTTATAGGAAAAGGTTGACTTAGCTCAATCCTAAGTCTCCAGTAGTCAGGTCTTGACCATACTAGGTTCACTCCATGGTATGATATGGTATTGTTGTTAATCTCAAGGGGTTTATGGTTATTCTTAATTTCATTAAGAACATCTCCAGTTTCATTAAGAATCATAAAAATCATATACAAGATTTCCAGTTCGATCATAAAATAATCTCAAGAAATCAAAAGATTTGCAATAATATTTCATGAATTTTAAACAACTTTGCTATCACTTAAGTAGATTTAGCTTTAAGCATTCAACAATTTCATAGAAAACAAAATATTTTCAATAAATTTCCATTCATTCATCTATTTTTTGGAACATTTTCAGAAATTTAAACATCTCATCTAAAATAAAGCATAAAAAATATTGAAAAATAAAATTTCTCCCGGTTATTCTCCACGCATGCCCTAAGATTTAATCAAATCATTTGAGAAAACCTCTTTATACTTCACAAGATTGCTTCACAACTAGGCATAAAATGGTGTGAGCTTTTATAGAAGGGGGTTTTAGTTTGGACACCGAGTAGGTTTTGTATGCACCCTTAAACTGTGCAACATACAGTCTTGTTTGGCTGAACTAACAAAACTAGCTACAAAAATACATGAGATAGGTAGATATCAAATTGGCTTGATATTGATTAAGTTCTATGTGCATACAAGTTTTTAGCCTAGAATGATTCAGAAAACAGGAAAAAAGAACAAAACTTAGAGAAGTTTTGGCTCTTCTGACATCCACAAATTTTGAACTTAAAATAAAAGTAAAGTAATAAACAACCTTTTATAGGAACAAGGCCTTAAGAGTTCAAAATTAAAGTCTATCAAGAGAAATAGAAATAGAAAATCAAAATGTAGCACATGGCATATGCCAATTTTCATCAGAATCTTCTAGACGAAGTCAAAGCCTTGACTTCTTTAGCAGCAACACCTCCCAACTTCAAATTGTGATGTACAACACTCCACATAAAACAAGACTATCAACATCTTTAGAATATCGGACAGGAAACATCCACCGGAACTAGGAACAACCTGCACAAATCAATTTCAAAAAAATGTCTTTGTAACACTTCTGGTATCCAATATCCAACAATTCCTTATATCACTTAGAGCTCGGGTTCCGAGATCCTTTCTTCATTTTTCTTTAGTTGATACTCTCAGAAAGCATTTAATATTTGATGTATTCGATCTTTTGAAATTCCCTATATTTCCTTCCAACTAAACTTGAGCTTGGTGTAATCTTCAGATATCTAGAGTATATTGACATTCCTTTGCACTTTCTATGTTTCATAACTGACTATAGTGTTTCTGCAATGTATGATCTCATCAATGACCTCTCGGGTTAACAACTGAACATGGTCTTTGTTTATTCTCTCAATCCATTCCTTGAAATATTTTTCTTCTTTACCCTCATGTCCTAGTGTCCGAGAATCACAATCTTGACGTGCTAACACTTCAATAAAGTTTTGATCTTTATCAATCAACTTATTGCATTTCTCACTGACCTTTTCAAATCCTTCTATACATTGTATTAAAGTGTCACCTTCTCAACTTAACTGTTTTTTCCACTTTTCACATAATGGAACTTCTTGCTCTGAAATTATATTTTCTCTTATCAATTCTTGGACATCTATTTGCATGAGAGTTTCTACATTTCTCCTTTCAACATCAACCTATTCCTGGAAAAATCTACATTCTCCTTCCATTCTTCCATATTTTTCAAACCAACGGTATGCTTCCTTATATTTCCCAATTGCATCTATAATGAGTTCTTCTCCTTTCCTTACCTAATACTCAATCCATTCTTCAAATACATTCATCTTATGGTGAATAGCTACAATGGAATCCACTTGTTCTTGTGAGATAAGTACTGGAGTCTGAGGCAATTCAGTCTGTGCTTGACCAGATTGGGTTAATGAATTTACAAAATTCTCTAGACTAGCAACCTGTTCTTTCAACTCTCTTTTCTTTTGTTTACAATTTTGTACCCTGGCAATAGTTGCATCTAAATTCATCTTCATTTCTTCTAATTCTTGTGTCCAGGATGAGTTTCTAACATTGATACTTGTTATCTTATACTCCTTAGGTGTTATATCATGTTTATTTTTGTCTACTACTAGGGTAGCTATATGGATTGTTCTACCTCCATCTGCATTCTTTTGTATAACATGCTTCATTTTAGCTCTTCACCCAGGCTTAGGAATCTCCACTTCTTGTATAAAACTTTTCAAATCCAGAGGTACCAACTCTACTTCCAATGGGGAAGTCAATTCTATGATTAACCAATCAGGTGCATCTTCATCACATTCTACCTCTGTAACACTTCTCTATTCCTGGTTTTTAGTATGCTTAGGAACTTCTTCTCTAACATCTTCAACTTTATCTATTATATCCTTTGAAATAGGAACTTCTTCAATATTCTCTAGCATAGATTCTGGATTACCGGGATTCAACACTATCTCTTCGGTTTCGAGACTTTTATTTTCCTGTCTAGCCAGGTGTTCAACATCAGTTCCTAGGACATCACCTTCTTTATATCCTATTACATTAGGATTTTCTTCATCTCTAATCTTTTCATCTGAAACTTGTGAAGGCTCATCATTTTCAATTTCAACCTGGTCCTCCTTTGATTTCTCAAAGACCTATGGCTACTCATTATCATTTTGATCATTCGAGTGAAGGCTGGGAATCAAAGGTATCTTCAATAACAATATTATCAATAGGATTCTATCATGCAATCTCCCATGTTTCCATTTCAAGAACATCAGGGTTCCCCACTTCTGAAGCGAGTGTTCCTCTTATGAATTCTTCTTCTTCAATGTTCATAGGAATTGATCCTGTGTCTGGAATTTCTTCCATCACTGGTTGTACCATGAGTTTATCTTTGGACTTCTTTTCTTTTACTTGTTCCCACATGGCACCCCACTTATCCATTTGTTCCTTAATATTAGCTTCATCTTCTTCAGAAACTTCATCAAAAACCACAAGAGTTTTTCCCAATGCCTGTTTCACAATAGCCATAGTAACTAAAGGGGGAGAAGTGAATAATGTTGCAGCTCTCTGAGATACATACCTTGTTTGTGTACCAATTTTTTCTGTTACCCCTGCTTCTTCATCAGTAGTAGGATTTTTCTTTAGTTTTTTTGTGGAAGAAGATGCGAATTTTGGTTTTACTTTTGATTTAACCTTGCTCGATTCGACATCTTTACACTTACTAGCTAGTTTTAATGAAACTCCTTGGCTTTTAGCCTTAGGGGTTCTTTCTTCAATATGTATACCAATAGTTGCTTTACAAGCTTTCCTCTTTTTATTAGAAGTTTCCCCACACTCAGACTCATCTTCTTCTCTCTGCTTCTTTCTTTTATCGTGTGAGTATGTGGGTTTTATTCCTTTCTCTCTTAAAACTTTACAAAAACCATTTATCCAATCTTGATTCTGTCGTAGAACCAGTGCAAAGAATTCCTCAACTGATGTTATTTCTTCACTTGTATAGTATGGGTCTAGGATAGGTTCATCATAGACTCTATTTTCATTGTAATCCTTATTCAATACTTCACCATCATCTTCCTCCATCTAGTCTAGAACATCATGAATTTTGAGAATTCATGAAAATTCTAATGATAATATTTCATGTTTTCTCTTTCTTACTATGTGCTCATCTTCACAATTTAGCCAATAGTCTTCTAGATGTTCAACATGAGCATGATAACTAGCAATATTCTTGGCAATGTTCCCTTCTTGGTCATAATACTTTCTTTGGAGTGAGAAATATTCTAAATTATGTTTTCAACTCCTCTTCACACAAATTAGCTATTCTAATTGCACTGCATTTATAATTTCCTATCAAAATAGTAAATCTAAAAGAATCCTTTTTATGAGCCATACTATAAAGAGCTTGGGACATCTTTAGTTGTCTTACCAATTCTAGTAACACAATTTTATCCGTAGGGTGTCTGGGCGGCATGAAAGGATGTCCATCAAACCCTTCCACTCTAATGTAAGTGAAATTAGGAAACTAAATGTACCAGCCTCCAATAGGTCTAATGACACTTTGTGCTTCCAAAGACAATCTTTTGGCTTTGTCACCTTCCATTGTTCTGACCAACTTCATAGAAAATGCATCATTAACTCTCCAGTAATGTTCCTTATATCCATGGATAGTAATTTGAGGTAGATGAGCATATATTAAACTGTTTCCTACTTCTCTACCCAAAGTACCAATCCTTTTCAACCCTTGCTTGTTTTCCATTAAGGTGTAGGAATAAATCACATATGACGACATATAAAAACATCTAGATTTGGGGAATTCTTTTATCTAATCATGCTGTATGTTGTTGATAAATCTCCCCCAATGCATAGGCATAGGGTTTTCCCTCAATTTGGATATGATTATAAACATCCATGATTCGAATTTACTAGCATCTCGCAATCTAGCTATCCTACTTAGCATTGTTATGATATCTTGAACATCTTGGTTGAACATAGACCTTAGAATTGGTTTTGTCTACTTTGTAATCTTCTCTTGGCACCATTATGTGTTCATAATTTCTTTGTTGCATTCTTCGACACTCAGGTAGGTTTTGGTTTTAGCCTTTATATCAATATGATACATCTGAGTAAATGTAGGAAGCCCAAATATATATATAATTCCTTTCTCGGAGAGATCTGCATAAGTTCTTACCTCCTTCTCAATGACTCTTTTATTTGGGTTGTAGTAGTTTATACATTCCATAACTAATTTAGGGGCCTCCATTGCTGGCGAAAACCCTCTTGCTAAAAGTAACCCACTTGCTATACCATTCCTTGTCATGCCCATGTGAGAAATTTGACATCAAAAGACCATCCCATATGAGTATCAGTAGCTATCCCACCAATTGGTATAGCTTGTGAATTGCAGTATTTGAATTCATCTTCTATTTTTGCTTCAAAAGTGCTCATTTTTGTCGACGTGTTCTACATTTTCAAAAATGTGCTTTGTGTTCAAGTTAGGGTTAAATTTAACCAATTTTTAAACAATTTGTAAAACTTTCAATTCACCTTTTGGTTAAATTCAAATCAAAATAATCAACATTTCACTTTTCAAAAAGGGAAATACCATCTTCTCAATATTTTCATGGGTGAAAATGATTAACAAAATTTATGTTATTCGAGACATACCTAGTTTTGGTTGATGACGACAATCTTTTCAGAATGTAACCTTGAAACCTTTGGTAGCTATGTTATTAGTTTCACGAAATTTAACTTTCCTTGCGAGCCACAGTATTAGTTTTGTTCATTTAATGTCCTTTGCAAATTTGTAGTATGATGTGAAGTAGAGTGTTATGAAAGAAATTGCATGCTCGAGGTGATGCCAAGTACATGAGTAGTTCGCCACCTTCATTAATTACTTGTTACAATGTATTAATTTCTTGAATAAAGGTGTAATCATGATGAATTAGGGTTCAAATTATGAATACCTAGGTTTCTACGTGGGATCACTACTAGAGGAAAAGACAACACAAAAAGCTTAAGTGGCACTCTTGTGTCACTTTGATTTTTGCAAGGCAAAATCCTTTAAGATACATGATCATTTGTGATCAATGGGATTGACATCCTCTAGTATCAAACCTTGGAAATATTACCGGGAATTGGGACACTTACCTCCAAGCTTTAAAGAAAATTGGGAGCCAAGAGAAGAACCGAGAACCGAGTTCAAAAGATATCAAAAGGGATTCAAAACATTTCATAACACAACCTCTGGTTTCTGAATTCTGACTAAAGAAAATGAAAAGAAACTATCAGACTCCGATATAGGAAAACACGATCACTGGGATTGAGAACCTCTGAGTGATGACTTACTGGGCGGGACTAGGACCAATCAAAGGTACAACATCTTTGATGCAACTGCAATGAATCCAAGATTCTGATTTTCAGTAAATTGATAAAACTTTGTAAAAAGGTCAAGACACCAAATCCAGGAAAGAAAACAAGAATTATAACAAAGACCAAGAAAATTGAAAATAAAGCCTACAATTTTACCAACCCCCAGAATAACGCCAAAGCAAGTGAAAGCAAAAGGAAAAAAAGGGGTCTACATTTTGCCTCATGGGTCTACATTTTGCGAAGGAGGAAAAATGGGGCGTGTTGTGAGACCACACAACAATATGGATTATGAATACTTGTTTGCATATATTTCTCTATTTGGGTTATGTGGAAATTATCTTGGTTGGATGCATATTTCCTTTCATTTCATATCAAATCCATGGTTGTGGTTTGTATAACCCTTTTTGGAGTAGATCTAGTGTATAGTTGAATCTGTGGCTTGCATGGAAAGAATGAAAACATTACAAGATATGAGGGATTTGTGCAAGTGTTTTTTATAGATTTTGGATTTAGGGGTTGTAGATTTGTGGCTATTTTTTGTAGATATAGGTTTATGAATTTTTGTTGGAAAAAGGATTTTTTATGGATGTTCATAATGAGGGTTTCATAAGGGAAATGTTGTAGATTACCCCTTGGGACAAAAGAGACCTCACCATTGGATCTAGGAGGCCCAAGAGATAAAAATTGACATAAAATTTGGCGTATTTGGTTACACAAAAAGTACAATTTGTTTTCCTAATTAGCCCTCCAGTCATACGACCATCAAGTTTGCAGTCATAGAGAAAAAAAAAAAAAAAAGAAGATATTTCTGCGATTTGATAAAAATATTTCTTGCACTGATTAAAACCCCGCTATAAAAATTTAAATTTAAATTTTAAAAATATATATATTTGGGGGAGGGGGGTACAACTGATAGGGGTTTCAACCCCTTTCGATGGCTATTAGCCACCATCTGGCTAGCTGGGGCTAGCGGGACTTGTTGGAGATCAGGATTGCACCCTCAAACAAGTTGGGCTTGTTTATCCTACCTCAACATGGAAACGCTCTAGACTTGTGGATAAATCTGTGTAGTAGAGCAAATCTCCAAATCAGGGTTGATTCCCTTTAGATGATCACCTAAACTATGGATTTTATGGGGAAAGGGAAGAGAGAAAAATCTGAAATTGCAACCTATAGCTAAATGATGATCAACTAATACTCAGTGACTTTGAAATGATTTGATTCACAACAACCCCCCCTTTTAAGCAATAATTCCCACAATGCACCTTAGATCAACTAGCTCAACAATGTTTTGCAAAAAGATTTAGAAACAGTTGAATACAATGGGAAACCTGAACTATCTGCAATTCATGTCTACAACCCACAATAATAAGACAAAATAAGGATCCTCAACTTGAATCACAAACAATCATCCAAATTATTATTGCAAGAACATGACAAGATAAAATGAAAGGGGAACTCTATTGCTTATATTGAAATTGAAGGAAACAAGATATCAAAATCAGATTCAGAAGTTTACAAGACTCTTTGCAATGCATATGAGAGCCAGAAACTGAAATTTTTGAACCCTGAGAAAATCAAGTTTTCTCCAATATATAGCCAAAAGTGACCATCAAGTGCAAAAATAGAAAAATCTAGCTCACTACCTCCCCAAAAAGCAAGCCAATCTACATTTTTGAACTCAAGCAAAAGCCTAGAAAATTGTGCCCCAAAACTACTCCAAACTGCCCCATGAAGATGGAAACTTTCCATTTCCAAGGTGTCTATCCAAACATCCTCTCCAAAACAAGTGCAAACAGTTGGGACTGAAAATAGAAACTTCAGTTTGCTACCTTCTCTCTCAATCCGCCCAAGAACTCGAAATAGAAAGTTTTGGTGCATCTTAATTGCATTTTAAAATAACTTAATCAAGCAATTTATAGAAACATTGCTTGATTAGTTGTTTTACAACCTACAGTTTTCAAACATTACAAAAATAGAAGGCTTGGTTGCTACATCTGATTTTCTAATTTTTGCCTCCAAATCTCTTGATTCGCCTCTTTAGATCTTCAATTGTATTGATTTTTTGCAAAAAATCAATACTTTACATATGCATTGCTCTCTTACATGCTTGATTTTTATATAAAAAATCATAAAAATGTACTCCCTTATTCACTTAGGAATTTTTTTTTTAACTTAGAGTCATCATTTGATTTGTGGAGGTGACTGTTCATGAGGTTTTTCCTAAGGCAACAAAAGAGCTACCCTAGAAGGGGCCATATGCATTTTATGTGGTTTGATTTTCTACAAAAATCAAAGAAAAATTATAAGCCATAGGCTTATGTCTGCCTAGGCACATGAAATATCAACAAGGAAAAGCATGGAAAAACAAAATCAATGTGATAAAAATCACATAGGCTGACTTCATGGGGAAAACCCTAATACACAAAAAGGGTTTTGAAATGTTCATTCTACCCATCATTTGCATCGTGGCTTTTTGGAGAAGAGAAAACTCTACTTGTGCGCCGCCATGGAAAAAATTAGGGTTTCATCCTTGGGCCTCCATTCGTTCCACCTCTCCTTCGATTCTTTAGTGCATTCGGCCCTTCACATTTTGTGGTAAGCCTTTGACTATGGTTTTTATGCTTTCCTTGGCTCTTTTGATGAAAAATATGGCCTTTGAGGTCGTGATTTCCATGGTTTTTGATGCATTTCATTGTGTTTTTGTGTGGCATCAATGATTTCACCATTCATATGGCCAACCATGGAGTTTTGTTTGGGCCACCTATTAAGCTTTGGTTGTGACTTCCAATTGAGATTTTCTACAGAAAAAAATGAAGGTAAGCTCTACTACTCCTCCATTTATGAGCATTTCCCTCTTAAATAAAGCTTTTCCTAGCTTTTCTTTCACAAAAAAATGAGGGTTATGGGTTTTTAAGCTTGGCGACTCTGTGTAGGCCATGGCTACTATAGGTGTTTCTCTTTCTTTTTGAAAAAACTTGACAGGGGTCGGCCCTCAACATGTAAGCACAAGAATTTTCATTGGATAGAAACATATTTTGAGTGTGAGCTTCTCCTTCGAGGGTTTACAAGACTTTCATGGTTGCGGGCCTTTTGTTTTATTTTTCCATTTGTTCTTTTGAAAATGAAGGATTCAGCCTATGGGATATATTTAAAATGAATGCATTCCATTTGAAACCCCTTTTGCACTGTGAGTCTTCACCTCTGTGGTCACAGCCTGTAGCTTTCACTCCACAGTCTGAAGACACAAAACTAGGGCTCAAACCCTTTACTTTCTCCTTTGTACTTGCATTTGTATTCAAAACCCTGAATGGGTATTGTGACTTGTGAAAAAGAAATTCCCCCCCCCCAAGGCCACGGGCATGAAAGCATGAGCTAGGGTTTTTGCCTCTGAACTTGAAGACACCTTGTTTCATTAGTGAAATCTGAAGCATCATTTGTACCCTAAACCCAAGATGACACCATATTGGACCTCATTTTATTTTTGAAGCACACCTTCTTGTTGAATGGAACACACAGATTTCATTTCACCTGGGACCTTCTTAATGACTTATCAAGAAAAAATATTTTCGTACCTTCATATTGCATTGTTTACATGCCATTGTCATGTTGTTTATATTCACTTGCACAGAGAAATTTGTTTTCAAATGCATTTTACCTTGATATCCTTTTGGCTTCTTATCAGGTAACACTTGCTTTAGCCACTTTGATACTATTGTAGGTCACTTGATGGTCATTTTGTTCACTTGATGCCTTCATTAGATGCATTTGAAAGTTTCAAAACATGCACATTTCACTTTTCTCCCACATTCATGCGCTTCATTTTTGAAATCCATGTAACACTAAACCATGTAATCAAACTTTTCCTTTCATACAAATGATTCCATAATACAAAAAAAAATGCTAATTACCTTCATATATGTTGTTGTTCCATATTCCATTTGGCCTTCAAATGCTTGATGTTTTGCACTTTTGGTTTAGCATTCCCTCTCTGCATTCATCCTTTTCCTTCAGTGGATCACTTTCAGCCATTTGTTACTTAGTCTGTGATGGAGTCAACCTCTCCCTTGTACTCTTCATGCATTTTTATTTCTCGAACAGAATCATGTTGATGTGAATGCAATGTTGCATGGAAGATTTTGAAATATGAAGCTCTCAATGGTGATGTTCTAGGGATTCTCATTTTCTTCAACTATAGTTGATGATTCATAAACAAGGAATTATCACCTCCTGTGATGATGCATTTGAATTCAATTCACTTGAGCAATTGATCACCTATGATGTTCATTTCATTGCACTTGAATTGACTGTCCTAGGTGGTTACTTGCTTGAGTCCTCCTAGCACTTATGATGCATTCATTTGATGAATGTATTTCCTTGAGAATTTTGAATCTATTTTTTCATTAGACCCTCTTTGGATGCTTGGGGAATAGCATGTCGGGTCTCAACCCTTGTGGGAGCCCATTTTACTCCACATGCTTTATGATATTCAATCTAGATCAGCAACATGATTTTTCCTATACCTGCACATGGAAACAAACAATGTTAGAAAAAAAAAATGATATCATGATGTTTCCTCTTTGGCTTCTGTCACTTATCTTGATCTTGCTCAGTTGTTTCAATGTATCATTAGCAGCATTCTCCATTATTGTTGATAATTCATATAGGAATGTTCATAGTCGGAGCTCTAACAACATCTTTATCATCTCTTGCAGATTTATTTGGAGCTCGAGGACAAGGATGGTGCTTTATTCCATAATAATCTTGAAGACTTACAAGCAATGATGATTATGTTCACTCTTATGTGTCTTCTTTCTTTTCCCATCCTCAATAGTATAGAATGCTTCTATTGCTACATTGTTATAGCTACTCCCACAACTTGTGTGGGACATTTGTTTCTTCATTACCCAATGAATATAAATTCAACATTTGTAAATCACTTGTTGAATTATGTATCTTTTCCTTTCATTTAAAATAATGTTTGAACATTGCAACTGAATACAGAATGAAAGCATCTCTTTTCTTTTATGTAACTCTTAATGTTGTAATTGAATCAGACAACTTAAACACATTGCATCTTGAAACTCCAAAATAATTTAAACACTTGCAATGGTTAAACATCTGCAAAGGTTAATTTTGAATTTTCACCTTAAAATAAAACTTTTAACAAACCAACTCCATCAAATTGAGTTGTAGTGAAAAATTGATAAGACTTAGCCCCCGGTCTTGGCCCCATGTTTGGCAAGGCCTAGTCATCAACCCCTCTGTGTGCTTAACAAACAAAAAAATCTGCCCAAAACAACTTTAATTAAATTCTACCAAAGTTTGAAAATTAAACCATGTTTAAAATATTGCCTTTGAGTTTGGGTGTCCAATGGGCAGCGCCACCCACATGGCGTCATTTCCACCAACGAGCTACCCATGCACCACCACTATTTTTCTCTATTAGCCAAATTATGCAACCTTTTCCACAAGGCATATTAACTTTCACCAAGGATGTCCATTTTTCGACTTCTTATACTCATTGGAAAGGTGGTTTTGTGCTCTACACTATGGTATCAATGGATTTTCTAGATTTATTTTTTTATAGTGATTTTCTTGGTGGAAGTTTGATATTCCTTTCGATCTTAGAGAGGTCATAACTTGTGCATACAAAGTAGGATTTTGGACTTCTTATAGTTGACAAAAAACTTGTTCAGAGCATTGCACATTGGATTGGGTTTATATATGTTTTGGCATGATTTATTTTTTATTATTTTCATTTGAATTGTTTATGGGTTCTTTTGACTATGGTGATTTTGTGATCTTATAGCTATTTGGATCTTAGTGATTTGATATTGGAGTCATTGTATACTCACATGTAAATCTCTGATTAATCTCATTTAACATAGTTATTAGTATATTATTGGATTTGTATGTTGCATTGTTTCATCAATGAGTTGTGTAGTGTTGTAGGTTGTTTATGCTGATAGATTGCATTTATGATAGATGTGGGTTGTCTATGCCCATAAATTTTTTAGGGTTAGTGCAGAATCAAATTGGTGGCTTGGCTTAGTCACTTATTTTGTTAGTTTAGTTGTCATGTTGAGGAGGGGAGATGGTATTACCAAGTGTAGTCATGATGTGGGACCTATTTAGTTGACTATGTGATACATATATGTGTGGAACAGTGGATTGTGTTGCTAGCACACATTTTGTGGTGATCTCATGGTGTCATGGATGTTCCTTGTGCTTTAGGGACTTTGGCATGACATGGTTGTTTATGGAGGTGCTTTGTTGGTGGTGTTGGATTGGTTCTTGATTGGTTTGTGGCGGTGTATCTTATTTTCTTGAGGATCATGGTTATGGTTGATCTTTATTGAGGAGGTTGATATCATGATGTCATGGATAGCTTGATTACATGATTCAATGGGATCTTGTGAAAATGATAGTTTGGAAGTGTTGTGTCTTCTTGGTTTGGATATCGTGGTTTGTACTCTTCCCTTTGGGATCCCAGTGTTGATTTATTTGATTTCATTGGGGCCATGGAGGACCTTCATTTAGAGTATGGTTGTCATGTTGACATTCAGAGCTCAGTATTATGATTCAATGGGAGCTTGTGGTGATGATATGGATTCACCATTTGATGGTGGATGATCTTGTACAATGTTTTTTGGCATCATGGATGGACTCTTGGATTATGTTTCTTCTATCCAGTGAGGTTTCTTTTATATCTTTGGTTTTATTTGTAGGAGATGGTTATCTTCATGTGATTTGGAGATGTTGACATCTTGGTTAGCCATGAAGGACTCTTTATTCTTTGGTTGAGGTGTCATGGTTTGTCTTTTGACATGTGATCCTTGTTTGATAGGATGGCTATGTTATTATGCCACATGATTTACCCTTGATTGCACATTAGAGTTTTGGAATGATATAGGTGCATGATATGCTCATTGGAGAATATGATCTTATTTTGAGGAGATGTGAGAGACCATGATGTCATGATTGTGTTCCTGATTCTTGATATTAGGACTTTGAATTTGATCTTGGTTGGCTCTCTTGGTATTGGGTACATTGATCATTTTATTGGGAGCTTCATGAAGGTGCTATGTTGCATTTATATTTTGGCATGGATTGATTAGTTGTAGGTACTCATGGATACTTGGAGACATAGATGAGACTAGGAGATCTCTTGTGATTAGAGACATCAGTTGAGATGCTTATGTACATTGATGAGGTTTCAACTAGAAGTCTGAGGAACCTACACCTTGGTTGGATGTGAGTTCAACATGAACCTATGAGGAGATTGGTCTTAGATGAGTCCATGGTGACTTGGATATCTTGAAAGAGCATTTTCATTCCCTACTCTTTGTCTACTTGATGGTAGTCATTTGAGGTATTTCCCATTATTATTTTAGATGCATTATGTTTTATACTTTTGCTTCACATACATATGGATCTTGAGCTATGGTTTGTTTGTTCTAGAGGATTCATTTCAGGGATTTTGACATTTTTATCTCCTTATGCATTCTAAGATTATTCATTGATGTTGAGTTTAGGGGATGTTATTGGGCCTTGTTTTGGGATTGGATTTGGTTTAATCTTCAATTGGGTTGAGATGTATACATATTGGTTATAATTAGATGTGAATAGTGCTATTATCTTTGGGGTTTTTATGGAGGAGATCATTTTTTTATCACATCTTAGCATTTATAGGTGTGTAGAGAAGGACATGCTATGGGTTTTGATTTGCACATTATCTCTTTGGTCTTGTTCTACTTCCTAGATGTTTGTATTAGCATGAGATTGGGTTTGACATCTTGTGTGGATCTATGTTGATCACTATGTTTATGGTCATGTCTTGTTCATTTTTCTTTGGTGACGACATGGATGTTCCTTTATCTCTTTCCTTTGTTGGGTGTGGAGAACTTGGGAGAGATATAGATACAAGTGTTGTGAGAGGTGTATTGTAGCATATTGGTTTGTAGGATTTGCATATCTTTGTGGATGTTCCTTGGTATTACATGATCTTAGTTACACTTCTATGTGATGATATTGGTGGATCTTGGATGCCTTGATCATTTCATATTTGACATTACCTATGCAATGGGAGTTTTTTTATGTGTAAGTTTGAACATTATATGACAGGTTTGGCAATTGGAGCTTGTGATTGCATGTTATGAGTTGTATATGTTGATGGCATGAGGTTCACTTGTTATGATTTGTATACCTTTGACTTAATAATAGTTGGATGTGTTAGCATTTGTTGTGGGTGTTATTTTCAGCTATGGTGATTATATCTTGATACCTATTGATACATACTTGTTACCTTTCGATTGAGTGTTTGTGTATTGGGATATAAGTTGGAGGTGGGACTAATGATTCTTTGTGATAAATAGTGTCACATCTTTTCAGATGGTTTTTTATCTTTGTGTGTTGGTGTGATGGAGGATGAGAGCATTCATGCTTGAGATGATGGTCACTTTGATTCTTGTTGCAAGTATCTTGATGGAGCACATGGAGAACTTTGATTCCTCGATGGTATATATGGCTATGGGGATTGTTCAATTGTTCACATTTGATTTTACTTATTTACCCTTATGCAATGTATACACCAAGTGGGAGAATGTTAGGAAAATTTGTGTTTTCCACCTTGCATAATTTTATTAATGTAATTATTTATTTATTATATGTTGCACCTAGGGAATTTAGGGATGTATGTATCACATGGATCTAGCATTCTTGGGGCTACTTTATGTGTTGTATGTAATATTGGATTAAATATTTAATGTTGGGATGCACATGGGAAAAATATTTAATATTGGGAAAAATCACTACCAATATTAAATGAGGGGTTTATGGTTTTGTAAGCTCATGGTATTAGTCACATGATTTTATGTAATACCACTTGGTGGTTTTGTGTGAGATTGTACATATGAAATAAAAAAAATGGGTTGTTTTCTAAGGTTGTCTGGTTGAGAGAATCTCTTTTTAGAATTTTTGAGGGTTGAAGCATGGCATGGGATGTTTGGTTACATGTTTGTTTGAAGTGCTTGAAGAGGGCTTGATGTTTCAAAGGTGTTCATGGAGAGCCCTGAAGATGTATTGTAATGTTTGTTGTTGAATAATACATGAGTGGTGGATGCTTTTAGAGGATGGGGTTTTCCATTTTGAGGGTTTTCCTAGGGTATATATTGTGTCATCTTTGATGGTTTGTTGGATATTATTTTGCATATAAATTTTGAATACTTGTTTGCATAGTTTTCTCTATTTGGGTTATGTGGAAATTATCTTGGGTGGATGCATATTTCCTTTCAGAATCCCTAAATGTTCATGGGGATAGTATTTTGTCTTATTTTACCACTATAAGAGAAATAAATTAGTCTACTCCAAACCCTAATTGTATTATCATTCATAAATATAAGGTGGAAATTATTGAGGTGTATTAAGGAAACTCCTTATCCAATAATAAACCAAATATTGAACCCTTTTACACCACATTGCTAATCAATGGGTGTCTATTTACTAACTATGAGCTAGACTTTGGTGCTTCAAACAACATCATACCTCTATCATTTGTGTATTATCTAGGGTTGAAGGTGTCCAATTCCTATAAAAATTTAGTTTCCATAGATTCTTATGAGGTCAATGTTCTAGGTGTTGTCAACAACATGGAAGTTTAGTTGGCTATATACCTAAGAAAATTTTTTGATGGATATAATCATTGCTGAGATTCAACCAAGTGGGGTATGTTTTTATCAAAAAAATGGGTTACCTCTGCGATCAGGTGAAAATATATGTTGGCAAATGAGCAGCAAATAAAAGAGTGCAAAAAACAAATATAAACACCCTACACCTCAAGATGAGCCTAGTTGGATTTTTAAAACAAAGTAAAGATAACAAATGGAGTTGATTTACCTTGTCTTGAATCGATCCTTTGGTTGGCCCTTCATTTTTTGATCTTGTGTATGCTCCTTGGATGGAAAAAGATGCAAGTGTGGAATGTGAGATGGATGGAAAATGAGTGAGAATGGAAGAAAATGAAAGTATTTTGGCTAAGTATGGCTCAAATGAAAAAATTTCAAGAGTTTGGCTAGCACAAATGATCACCTCCAAAATGAGAGAAAAAAAGGGGGGTATTTATAGAGAATTTTGAATTCGCTAGGGAAATGGACGGTTGAGATTAAACCAACATGGCCAAGATGTAGGGCTATGGTGAGTTGAGAACTCACAAGACCTCACATCTTGACATGTGGCATGTGAAGTGGCTAGAAAAGGATGATGTGGAAATGAGTTGGAAGGAGAGTACATGACATGGAGGTACTACATAGTACCTTGGGATTTGGACAAGATCTCTTCATAAAGGAGGTCCTTGTCCCTATGTGGGTGAGAGGACATATGAGAAATTAAAAATTCCTCAAATATCCACATGGGAATGAGAGAAAGAATTTAAAATTCTTTGGAATGCATTGGGGGATTAAATGTGAATTAAATATTCACATGGGGAAAGGAGGTGCCTTCTCCAAAAGGAGAAATCCTTTAATAAGGTTGACTTAGGACACATTCCATAAATGACATGGGGATTAGGTTGACCTAATTAAGTGATTAAGGTTGTGCAAGTACCTGATTAGACAAATTAATGACATGTTAGAGGCAAGTGGGAGATTAGGAAGAGTTCACATGTGACTTGATGTGACAAGTCAAAGATCACATGGGGAAGAAAAAAATGAATTTAATATTCCTTGGAAGGATAAAAGGAATTAAAAATTCTTTGAGAGGTTGATTAGGCAAGTTAATGAAGGGTTAGAAGAGGGTTAGGTGGCTAAGAGAGATTAGAGGTTAACTTGCAAAAGTTGGAGGATGTGACACATCCTAATCAAAGATTAGACATGTGCATATCCCTAATGATGAGATTAGGAGAATAATTAGGATTAAGAAAGGGATTTGACATGTAAAGAATTAAATAAATATCATATTTATTTAATTCATTTAATGAAAAGGAGGATTAAAGAGATAAGGTATTTATTTATTAATTAAATAACATAGGGATTTGGAAAAATTAAGCATATTAATTAAATAATAGCGATATTACTTAATTAATGCAAATAAGGGGATGCTTAGACGAAAGGGGATAAATTTGGATAAATTAAGTGTCCAAATTTAGGTGTCTACATTTTTCCCCTCTTTGAGATGGTGTTACGAAGTAGCATCATTTTAAAGAATATTAAAACATAGAACCTAGAAGAAGATGGTTAGATTGGGAAAGATACCTCAGTGATTCAAAGGAGTGACTAGGAAGGGAAAAAAAATTATGAAAGTTTAGGGATGAAGGATGCCCCCTCGAGAGGACATGTGGGTTCAAGAGAACATGGGTGTGCTCTCAAAATGGAGGAGATGATGCAAGGGTTATATGAGGAAGATGATGCAAAGTGATGGGTAAGAAAGGATGAAAAGGCGGCAGGAGATTGGGAGGGGAGAGTGATGAAGGATGAATGGATGGGGGGTTTTGATAGATGAGAGGATGGGGATGAAATGCAATCCAAATGCAATTTTCCATCTTTAGGAGCATTGATTTTTGCTATAGCAGAAGACATGATACACCAAGGTATAAAGGACCAAGGAAGATTAGTGTCTAATGCATAAAACAAACACATCACACAAGAAGGCTATCCCAACATCCCAAAGTCACAATGACCTTGGTTAGGCCAGGTATTGGGGTAACCACAAGAACACAAGGATTCCCTAGCGTAACACAAGACCTCAAGGATCTTGGTGGGTACTACGTGGGACAACCAAGAAGACAACAACAAAGAAAAGATCAAGATATGCCCCTATGTTGACTAGTCAAAGCACACCATGATATGATGGATCAAGGTGACCATGACAAGTGATGATAGGCAGCTCAAATGATAAAAAAAATACAAAAGCATCAAAAGATCACAATCAATTTCAAAACGTCCTTTTCCATAGGATCAAGGGGATGGATGGGATTGATGAGGTCTGTTAGGAATGATGCATCCTATTGAAACTGATGATGGATACTAAACTGAAAGACTGTTAAGACGCAGGATATTCGAAACCGATTGGATCTAATGATACAAGTGGATCTTGTTGGTTAAGAACCAGCTAGATAAGGGAATAGCTCGAGGACACGACAAAAGTGACATGACACAAGATAGGAGACTGACACATCCTAGTGACCTAGGGGCTTGGGGGCCGATCAAAGATTAGCCTTGCCTACATGAAAGCGCAGAGCCCTCGTAGTTCGATAAAAGGTTGATGACAAAAAATGATGGAGACCTCATTGGATGATAAAGATAGGATGGAAAAAAGGAGCAAAGTGGACAATGAAGATCAATGATAGACGATAAAAGAGCATATGGAAAAAGCCCCGAGGGTGGATCAAATGATCAACCTTTCCTACGTGAAAGCGCAGGGGCAACATAGTTCGACTAAAGGCCAAAGACAAATGATGGATAAAAGATGATGAGATAACCCTGACAAGCGGATAAAATGATGGGACTGATACAATGAGACAAGATAAACCTATTGGATTGGATAGGATGATGGTGATCATGAAGCTCATGGATGGGATAGTTATCAAAATCATCAAAAGATGAATTGGGAAGATTATATGATGGAGAGATGAGGGATGAAAAAGGACAGGAGATTGAAAAGATGTGCAAAAGAAGTAGAAGTGATGACGATGAGATAGATGGCATTGGATTGCATGGGGAGTAGCCTATAGCTAGATACCAATGACAAGGGATTATGAGATGGGATGAGGATAGAGGATGGGGGGAGGAAAAGGATTGTTTTGGATTGGATAGAGGGATAAGGATTTGGACGAGGAAAAGGTTACCAGATGGATAGATGAAAAGGGATTCTATGATGGAAGGATAGGAAGATAAGGATGGAGAGATGGATATAAGGATTGTTTGGGGGGATAAAAGATAAGGATGGGGAGATGGATATAATGATAAGGAGATAAGGATAGGGAAATGGAAGGGATTGCTCTGATGGAATGAATGATGTCTCCAAGGACTATATGACAAAGGAAGATAGATTCCCCCACTCTAGATATTTCATGTGTGAGGAGGCATGAAGGATGCAATAGAGAAGGATATGAAAATAAAGGAGTGATATGGATGAAGATAGGATGCATGGATAAGGAAGGGAGATTGAAGGTAGCATGACGGGTGGATAGGGAGGGTAGACAAGTGCGAATGAGGATTAGGATAGTGTGCAGATGAGGGGAATGTATGCTAAGAGGTGTCCAAAGCATGTTTATATGTTTTCCCCTATCGTTATCAAGATCACAAGGAGGATGGAAGGATTGGGATAAATGAGATATGCCAAGCAGGATGTGTAAGATAGGTAGGATGGAGGGGATGAATGAAAATGACATATAGCAAGAAGACAGGTGCATAGCTAGAAGGACAACAGGAAGGATAGCGGATGGAGGGAATGCATATCACGAAGTTGCCCCCACGTACATATGGGGATTTATGCATGACACCTATTTTCTAGGTTTTCATCATGGTACTTATCCAAGGTGCTTGTTTGCCAAGTTTTCACCATTGGACGGATTATTTCTCTTTACTATTTTTTTTTGGATATTTGGATAGTAGGGGGATGAAAATGGATAAGGATAGGGATGTGGATAAGGGGATTTAGAAGATATGTGATAAGGATATGGATGAAGGACTCAAGCATCAAGTTCTATATGAGGTATTAAGAGTCCATGTTCAAACCGACTGTTGGATGTTGGTACAACCTTATTAGGAGAAATGGATTATGCAAGAGGATGAATTAGAGGGATTTGAGAGGGGAGATACATGGGATAATGGGTGGGATGTTAGAAAGTGTATGGATGGAATGATGGGGTGGATATGTGATGGGGAGATGTGTCTAGGATCAACATTGGCACATGTGGTGGTGGATGTGAAAAGATAAGAGGATTAATGGATGGGGAATGTGGGGATAATGGAGGAGATGGAATGGTGAATTTCGGGACATAAGGGCCTAAAATAGATTTAGGAGAGGGTGGATGAAAATGATTAGCTTTTGGATGAGCAACATTGGATGTTGTTACAACTTTTTCATTTGAAGGCACTGCATCTTTTTTCTTTAGGACCCACATGGTTTTGATCTTTGCTTTGGTGGGCCTGTGTGGCCGACAGATTTGATTTGTATTTATATTTTTCTTCTCTTCACCATGTATTTTAGAGGGGACATGGGGAGCTTTAGATCCATGTGGATGTTTGGATTTATGTATTTTTACTTTAGCATCCAAAGTGTTTTTAGTAGAAATGGGATGGGTGCAAGGATATGGATGATGTAGAGCAGTGGAGGTAAAATTATGAGGATTACTTGTAGATGGAGACTGTGTAGGTATGTGCCTTTGTTGATCCTAATTTGGGGACATGCAAAAGGGATGTTTATGATGGATGACATGGATAGGTGTCAGATGGATGAAAGGATGAGATGGAGGAGGTGATTTTGGGATATACGGACCCAAAGCAGACAGAGTGGGTGGAGGGACATAAGAACCCAAGATGGATGGAGTAAATGAAGGATGAGAGATGGTGGATGGAGTGATGTAAGGACCCAAAATGGATGGAGCAAATGAAGGAGGAATATGGATGGTTGTTTTGAGGTGATACGATAGAGGAGGAGGGATGACAACATATGATTTGGTGGAGCAATGGGAAGTGTTATGCCTTGCATAACCACCCCATTTTAAATTTGATTAAAATGGGACCCCCTCTTTTGATTTCACTCTTTATGTTTTTGCCCCCTTCAATTTTGAGGTTTTGCTTTACCTAGGCATGTGCTTCATATGTTTATCTTGCTTAACCAAGCGTTTTTCCCAAGTTGCATTTTGAAAATCTAGTATTTTGGGCGAAGTTCAAGTTTTTACCTTGGTTCAAGATTTTCTTGTCTATTCAGATTTTCCCGAATTTCTTTCAAACTCCAGTTTCTTGCTACCATTTGGGTTTTCGAGCTGGGTCAGGATTTTACGCCCCATCCAGATTTTCCTGGATTGTGTTCAAAATCCAGCTCAGCTTGTTTTACACTACGATTCGGGAATTTTTGGCCTTTGCGAAATTCTGCTTGGGCCAGATTTTCTGAATTTTTGTCTGGCCATCAAGTTTCCAAGCTTGGTTGTTTTTCGAGTTTTCTGCCATTTTGCGTCATCATTTGCATTCTCCTAAGTTGAGATGTTCATCTTTTTGTGCATTAAAGCATTGTGATCTTGCTTGGAGTTTGAATTCCTATGTGTTTGGGCATTTCATGGCTTTCCCTGTGCATTCATGGTTAAAATCTAAGGTTTCATGCCTAGGGTGTTGCCATTTTTTGTTTATCTACTTTCGATTAAGCCTAGGATTCAAAGAAGATTTGTAGGAGGCTCACGTTAAGTGATTTATGTGCCCAAGGTCCTCAAATTTGTGACCTTCGATCAATTTGAGTGAAGTCGTGGCCGGTGTTTGGGTTTTCTACCAGGTTCGATATTTTCCTACCTGGTCAAATTTTCTCGGATTCCTTCATTTGCCCAGTTCCCTCCAATTTTCTGAAGTTCAGAGTTTTGAGCTCTTTGCGGTATTCCGGCCCGACCGGATCTTCCTGGATTCCTTCATTTTCCTGATTTCTCCTTCTCCCCTTTGTTTTCCCAGAATTTGTGTTCTGTTGTCATTCTCACGGAAATCTGGTCCGTTTGGACTTTTTTGGATTTTCTGGGAGGCACTGTGAAGCGAGGAATTTTGGTAAAGTTGATGAATCTAATCATGAATTCTTGCATTTCCATGCTTTAATTTGGTAAATTTC
Organism: Sequoia sempervirens; assembly: GCA_007258455.2. NCBI lineage: Eukaryota > Viridiplantae > Streptophyta > Pinopsida > Cupressales > Cupressaceae > Sequoia > Sequoia sempervirens. The sequence continues at coordinate 63,574,172 of VDFB02281492.1, forward strand.
ACTGTTGTATGTTGCTTATGTTCATTTTTGAGGGAATGGCTACTTTAATGTTTTTATCATAATTTTAAGTTAACACTTTGATGAAATGTTGTCAACAATTGGATTCTCACATTGGTGTTTGATGAAGGTAGGTTGAGTTCACAAGGCAGCGGCTGGAATGGCTAAGAGAGACTGGGACAATATGATGGGACAGATCTGAAGAATCACATTAATGCCATTGAATGGCGAACTAGGGTGTTGACTATGTCACATGAGGACAACTTGCAGAGGAAGTTCTTGATGACAAAGGCCATAATGGAGCAAGGTATGGGTGACGTGGAGAAAGCAGTTAATGCAAAGTTGCATCAAAGGTCGTGCTCCCACCTCGTTTCACTTTGCTTCTCCTTCACGTGTTTTGGTTCGTTTCTTTCCTCTGGTTGATGCCCTTGCATTTAATGCATGTTGACTTTGTTTCAAACTCCTTCTAGGGCCGACCTGTTCTATAACTGACTTATTTTGTAAACCCTAAAACTGGGCTGACGCATTTTTGACATGTTTTGTATATATGGCATTTCGCCTCTTTTGAAAAGGGATTTTTTTTTTAGACAAGTTAGGGTTAAGAAGAGTTAGCAAGCTGGAAGATTCAGAAGGTAGTAGAACAAAGGTTAAAGAAAAGCAAGCTAGGGTTTTGAAGGAAGTTAGACATTTTTTTTTACAGTTCGCTAGGAGGAAGAGGTGATGTATTTTCTAGATTTTCTTAGCACAGATGAAGATAGCTTAAAGACATGGGTTTCTGTACACTGGTGATCTTGCCAGATTTGTAAATGTTGCTTATTTATTTCATTAACTGTAGGAGTAGCCAGATTTAAACCTTCTTTATACTATGCTCTAGAATGGTATTCATTTTTGGTTAATCATTTTGATTTGAAAAGTTTTCAAGGAATGAAATGTTATTTTATGTTTTGTTTGAATGATGATTTGCAATCTATGGTTAATGTTTTCACTATGAATGAATGAGACTTTGTATCAATCACAAGTTAATTTTATTCTGCAGTTCTAGTTTGGGAATTCGTTTGAAGGGAAAAAGTTTAATTAGTTGAATGAATCAACATTCTTTTTAGTTCAAAAACCTTGATCTATAGTTTCTTCTATTTCTTTAAAACCCCTGGTTAAAGTAGGTTTATATAGATGTTTTATCGTGTAGCAATTCAGAAGCTCAAAACCAGTAGGCCCCTTGACCATTACAACCATATTGACCACTTTGTGAAACATCAACATTGTGAACCAACATCAAAGACCTTGGGAGGTGATTAGTTTGATTACTGATTGTCTTTTTCAGGAGAGGTGAGATACTTTCACTTTTATCTCACTTGCATGTTGTGGGTCAATTTGGTACATTAACAGTTCTGGCGCTAGAGGGAGGGCCAAAGAGAAAACTGGATAACATTGGGTTTTTCTCACTAGAGAGGTCCCATAGAGTTCTTTGATCAACCGAAAACCCACCATCTTTGTTAGAACTCAAGACCCCAACAAGACACAAGATTCACAGGGCGACCATTCTACCACCCTTATCAGCTTTGCGCACTCCACTAGACTTTTTACCAATACCCCAATGGATACCCATGAATCCACCTCCAAATCCACTTCAATTTCCATTACAATTGGTTCAGCCCATCCAACAGTTGGCTTAACCTCCACGACCGCCACCAATGGAATTTTTTGTGAATAATCCCTCTCCATTAGGGACTATTCCTGGAGGCTTTCATGATATGCCTAAAAATCCTGAGAGATTATGTCCCAAATACATTCATGGTGAATCAAGGAGTGTTGAAGAAGTCATACAAGCTTTTAAGGACACTTGTACCAGAGCCTAGATAGCTCACCATGACATGGTTTGTAGGTCGTTCCCATATTTCTTAGGGGATATGGCGTACAACTGGTACCTAAATCTTCCACAAGGTTCTATTCTGAGCTAGACAGACCTGGATAATGCTTTCATCAATCAGTTCAGAGTTTATGTGGATCCAACCATTTTTTTCCATCAATTTTCTACCATTAGGAAGGAGCCATGTGAATCACTACCCTTGTTTAATACAAGATTTCATTGAATGTATAGGAGATTGCAGGACCCCTATCTAGTTGCTGAGAATAGTGCCATTTAGGCATATTTTAGAGTTATAGACCCTTTTCTTGGCTTGTTCCTACAAAGGACTTATTAGTCGACAGACATTGATTCTCTATCTAAAGTTTATCATCTAGCCATCAAGCTGCAACAACAAACTAGCTCTCAACAAGGGAACTTGAGAGGAGGTTTTCCTTCTATGGGGTATCAGATGCTTAATCCAACCCCTTTATTCAATACTGTCCCAGGGATGTCTCCTTTCCATTATGGACCTATGTCTAAGTTGCACACTCAATCTCCTTTTCCATTCTTTGCCAATGGAGCTCCTAATTTCCCTCAACAATCATAGGATCATCATAGTCCACATGGTCATCATAATCAAGCTAGAATACCAAATCATATCGTTCAACATCCTATTGCTAAGAATGCTAAGAGTGAAAGGATAGTTCAACTCACAAAGGAGGTGGAGACCCTAAAGAAAACTCTATCTCAAGTCACAAATGACATGGCTCAGCTTAAATTGAACCCCTCTCAGAACCAAGGTAATTATGCTAATCAAGGTAATTACCCTAATCAAAATAATAATAATCAGGGTAATTATCAGAACAACAACAATCATAGCTAGAGGAATTATCAATGCCAAAACTTCCCTAACCAAGGCTATCAAAATCAGAATAGAGGATATAACCAGAGGCCTAATAACAATAGACAATGGAACACAAGGTCAAATAATGGTGGAGTTTCTCACAATTACCAAGCTAATGAGGATAGGCCACATACTATAAATGTGACTGACCTCAATTTTATGACTAACTGGTGCAGGTTGCATGATACTGCATCTCATTCCGAGGTGAACTGTCCTGAAATGGAGAAGGTTGTGAAGATGGCACAGGAAGATGCCCAAACCTTCCAAGGGAATTCAAATAAAGGAGGTGGATCAGTGGATACAACAATGGCCTATGACCTCTTTGAAGAAGAACTTTCATTCCCAAGCAAGAATGAGAATGAACCAGAGGAAGATGTGTATGATGCCCAAGCCTTTCAGACAAAGGGAGGACACTTCCTAAGAAACCAGAATAAGGGTCTGTTCACTACATCAACACCACCTAACCACATGGTGCCTCCGAATCAGGTTGTTGATAACAACCCTCCCCCACTAAAGGGTTCGTCTAACTTCCCTAGCAAAGGTAATTCATCTGGTGTTTTCAAATATAATACAAGTTATAACACATGACTTGATATTGTTTCTGAGATGCAAAAATAGAAAACCTCTTTATCATACTTTGACATCCTAAAATGGTGCCCTTCCCAACCAGATATAGTGTTGAAAGATTTGGAAGAAGCTAATAAATCAAAAGGGAAAACCAAGGTGGCACCCGCTGCGGACATGAACGCAACTTTGTTTAGGAGCAAGGTAGGCACCCCACCATTTCTTTTAAGTTTGAAAATATGTGGGAAGAATCTGCACAATTGTCTGCTAGATTCAGGGGCTTCTGGAAATGTTATGCCATTTTCTGTATGCAAGAAATTGGGATTGAATCATGTCCAAACAAACAAGAAGCTCATCCAACATGATAAAACAGAGACATTAATGTCGAAGAACTGACAAATATACATGTGCAAAAATTCCTGAGACTTACGGTATGCTTTTGAGCAGAGATCTAATGAAGAGTATAGGGGGGTATCTCTCCCTCGACTTTTCACATATGTGGCTACCATGGAGGGGAATGCCTATGCAGATTAGGATTGAGAGTGAACCTCGCCTCAAACATATCATCAGTGAGTATGACAATCCCAACGAAGTAGCTTATTTTGAAACCGAGATAGGGGTTTATAAAAGAGAGGAAATTCTAACTCTTTCGGTTCTTGATTCTAATGATTTGTCAATACAAGAATTCCCTGATCCCATGACTAGTGTAAACCAACAGGTATTGATCAAGAAACTGCTATAGGATCAGCTGATCTTAGGGGAAAATATTGATTTGTGGAGTCTTCTACTCCCAAATTGGTGCAGGGTGCACTACCAAAATCATTCTGAATTGACCTGCCAGCCCTGCATCAGTGTTCTAAATCATGTTTTCGAAACTGAAGAAACTAGCCCAAGTCACCTTGAGACCGTTTTAGATCACTTCTCATTCGAAGCCAAAGATGCAATAATGTTAACCAGGGATAATATACCTTTAGAGGAAGTCCCTCCTCAAACAAAACTTACCCTGGTCATAATACCGGATCAACATAGTTATGTGGAACAACCCCAGGGTTTTTTTGATACCCCTGCACTCACAAGTATACCAAAACCCAAGGGGTTAATCAAAGATGCAAATAATTGTCAGAAAGATATCCTAGGATTACATGATATATCCAAGTGGGAATTGGATATTGCACTTGATAAACCTATTGAACACCCATTCCCAATATTTGATGCAACAGATCAAGTGGTCCCACCTATGGTTCATCTTATCCAAGCACCCACAACAAGCTCAAAGAGATCAACCCCAATTCATAATCAGCTATGGACCCTCACATTTGATGGATCCAAATCTAAAATAGGGTTTAGTGCTAGAATTGTGTTAACTAGCCTGAAAGGGAAAACATTTTTTGCTTCTTACAGGTTGCACTTTGGATGCACTAACAATATAGCAAAATATGAAGCATTAGCTCAGGGACTGATGTTCGCACATTAGAAGAAATTTATTGCCTTGATGGTTAAAGGAGATTCAGAAGTGATTATCAAGAAAGTACGCAGCCAATACAAATGTCACAATAAAAGGCTGGCAGCTTATAGAAATCGAGTGTGGAACCTGATTGAAGACTTTGATGCTTTTGGGATTAGTTTAATCCCTAGGAAGGAGAATCAAATAGCTAATTCATTAGTTGTTGCTGAAAGTACCCTAGAGCCCATGCAAGACTCCAAGCTTAAGAGATTCTCAGTAGAATTGATATCCACCCTAGCTATCCTTGATAATGTCAGGAACTTTCAAGTCTTTGATGATGATCGACATATCCTTGCTTTTCAAGCAAGCTCAGATGTTTTTGGAGGACAAATCATCAATGAGTCTGATAGGGATCAAGGAGACTGGAACCCCGAAGACTGTGATACAAAAGGTGTCCTCAACTTAAAAAGTAATTGAATTCCCAAGGGAATGGTGGCCTTAGAAAGAATTTTTGATTCAGATCCAAGAGCTCAAGAAAAAGGTATCAATCGAGGATAAAGGAGGTGAATATGAAATTGTTAACTTAGCTAACTCTGGCTCTGAAAAGAATGTTTACATAGGGAAATCTTGCCCTGAAGAAATTAGAGAAGATATATTGAGGGCACTAAAGAAAGATATTGCTGCAATAGCTTGGGGGTATGAAGATTTAAAAACATTTGATACTTCTATGATAACTCATACTATTCCTTTGAAGCCTGAAGCTAAACCATTTCGGTAGAAACAACATCCTATCAATGCCCTGATTGAACCACTGATCTTTAAGGAAGTTCAAAAATTGCTTTCTGCAAGAATAATCTTCCCTGTACGAAGAAGAATGGGGAAATTAGGCTATGTGTAGATTTCAGGAATCTGAATAGAGCTTCAGAAAAAGACAACTACCCACTCCCTTCTCTAGATGAAGTCTTGCAAACTGTCAATGGGTCTCAAATGATATCGTTCCTGGATAGTTATTCTGGGTACAATCAAGTGATCGTTAATTATGAAGACAAAATGAAGACAACCTTCACTACTAAGTGGGGAACGTTTTCTTACAGGAGGATGCCATTTGGTTTAATAAACGCTGGAGCAACCTTTCAGCGTGCAATGGACGTAGCGTTCAATGATCTAATTGGTAAGTGCATCATCATTTATATGGATGACCTGATAGTCTTCTCTAAAAATAGACTAAACCATGTTGCAGACTTGGCCAAAGTTCTTGGAATATGTATCCAATATGGTGTTTCTTTGAATGCTAAAAAGTGTGTGTTCGGGGTTTCTGAAGGGAAACTTTTGGGACACATAATCTCGAAAAGAGGGATATCGATAGATCTAGACCGAGTTGAGTCTATTCTGAAGTTAACCATGCCAGGAAGTAAGAAGGAGATGAGATCTTTCTTTGGAAAGATCAACTTTGTGAGGAAGTTTATCACAGGTTTTGCAGAAATTGTTAAACCTTTGAACAAAATGATGAAGAAAGATGCTAGAATAGAATGGAGTAGTGAGGCAAAGGCTACTTTTTCTTAGGTTAAGCAATCCATTTCAGAGGTGCCAGCCCTCACCATTCCTGACTACTTGAAGCCATTTTATATTTATTCTTTTGCTTCTGAACACTCATGTGCAGCTGTCCTGACACAACGAAGAGAGGAGGGGGATGAAAGGCCAATTGCTTTCATGATGCTAAAGTCAAGTACCCACCTCTTGAGAAACAAGCTTTTGCATTGGTTAGATCTATCAAGAAGTTCAGGAATTATATCCTTCGAAGTCAAATCATTGTTGTGGTTCCTGATGCTGATGTGAAGTCTCTACTTATGCAGAGCGAGTTGGGGGAGTGAAGGGGTAATGGATGGCTATTTTGTAGGAGTTTGATCTAGAGATTCACCCTATGAAACTTGTTTGAGGTCAAGGCCTATCTAAAGCAATGGCAGATGTTGGTAAGAACATTATTTGTTAGCAATACACAACACAGTCCTTTTCTCATGACCCTTGGTATGCTGATATTATTTATTTCATGCTCAATAATCAGTGCCTAGAGGGAATGAATACAACTCAGAGGAGAGCACTGAGAATGAAAAGCTCCCATTATATGCTCAAAGGATGATTTTTATATAGAAAGAATTTTGAGGGGGTTTATCTACGATGCCTTGATCAACAAGAAGTTCTATAGATTCTTTAGCACATCAGATCCTTAGATCTGGTTATTATTGGCCATGTGTGTTTAAGGATGCCCACCAACATGTAAGGACATGTCATATAAGTCAAAATTTTGCATCAAGAGAGCATCATCTGGTCATGCCATTGCAGCCTGTTTATGAGGTAAGGCCATTTTCCCAATGGGCACTTGATTTTATTGGGGTAGTTAACCCAAATTCTTCTACAGGACATAAATTTATTTTGACTGCCATAGATTATTGCATGAGATGGACATAAGCTATACCTTGCAAGAATAGCACAACAAAGGTAGTAATCAAGTTCCTCACTGAATGCATCACAACTAGGTTTGGAGTACTCTTTGCACTGGTATGTGACAGTGGCCCTGCCTTTTCTTTTTTCGAGTTCATTTCATGGGCTTACGATCATAAGATTGTTTTAAAGTATTTTTTGAATTATTATCTGCAAGGAAATGGAGTTGCAAAATCAACTAATAATAATCTCATAGGAGTAATCAAAAAACTGTTAGAGAACAATCCTAGAGACTGGCATACCCAGTTAAGATTTGTGTTATGGGCAGATAGGACTAGGATCAAGGCTGCGTTGAAGATTTCACCGTTTAAGTTAGTGTATGACCAAGAGCTTGTGATCCCTATTCACTTGCAAATACCTATCCTGAAATTTATGCAGGAATTTTACTCTAGTGATGATAGGATTGAAGTAAGGTTAGTTGGCTTGCTGAAATTAGAAGAGCAGAGAGATGCTGCTTTGCAACAATTCTTTAGGCACTAGGCTGTTGTCAAATGTTGGTTTGACAAAAGATCTTAAGTCAAGGATTTTAGGATATCAGACTTTGTCTTACTTTGGGATAAAGCCAATGAAAAGAAGGGTGACCACTAGAAGTTTGATAAGCTCTGGTTGGGTCCCTATCAAATTGCTGAAATCCTAAGAGAAAATTCTTTCCGGTTGAGTAGTTTAACAAGAGAACTTGTTCATTGCCTATGAACAGACAGTTTCTCAAACATTATTTTGGGTCGTAAGTGGGTCTGGTATTTTGTTGGGTTGTAATTATGTAAATAGTTTTGTTGTTCTGTTAGTTTTGTCTTTTCCTTGCTTTTTGTTCCTTTGTTTCTTTTTGTGGGGACCTTCATTTTATCCAATTGAGTAAGGGGGTTGTTATCTGAAGTATAATTTGGTTGCTAGGAGAGAAATTGGTTTAGATTATTTTTTCAAGCTTTCTGATTGGATGATTTTGTCCTAAATTCATTGTTTTATGTCCATTATCAATAAGAGTTGTGGAAGGTCATTAAGAACAAGGTATAAAGTAAGAAATCTTCACTAACTATGATTGAATCTGTCACAAATCATCAGAAACATCTCCTTTTGTAATGGTATATTTGTCTTAGGATGATGGTGTTGCAAGATTTGAGTGAAAAATCTGATTCCCTAGATGTTGTTATGAGGTCCATGGTAGTTTTCAACCCAGTATAGATGTTAGACATCTGACATATTGAGAAGGAATTGAATGAAAGAACTTCAAGAAAAAAAAAAAAGAGAAAAGAGAACTATCTAAGAAAAGAAAACTCAATACTGAATGGGTGATTCCAGTATCTCTACCAGGGCTATGGATGCCTGACTAGTAGTAGAGCAATGTTGTGAGAAAACTAGAGGTATCTCTGTCAGAGCTATGGACGCTTGACTGGCAGTGGAGCAATGCCCAGGATATCATTGCACAACAACTAAATGGAATCAACTCGTGTAGTTCAAATCTTGCACATTATTGTTCAAAAGATGAGGAAAACTTTGTAAAAGGGTGATGCACCATCAAGCACACACATAGATTTAGGGGTACCCAGTGTTGATTTACATTTGAGATTCTAGTTCAACCTTGTTTGCTAAGACTGACCTAACTGGAATTGTGATGTTCATAAACCAGGAGTTCTAGGTAATTGAATCTCTCAGTTTTTTGAAAATGGTTAAACCATTTTCCCAGCCAAGTCACCAATTGTTATGCCTTGCATAACCACCCCATTTTAAATTTGATTAAAATGGGACCCCCTCTTTTGCTTTCACTCTTTGTGTTTTTTCCCCCTTTGATTTTAAGGTTTTTCTTTACCTTGGCATGTGCTTCATATGTTTATCTAGCTTAACCAAGTGTTTTTCCCAAGTTGCATTTTGAAAATCTAGTGTTTTGGGCAAAGTTTGGGTTTTTACCCTAGTTCGGGATTTTCCTGTCCGTTCGGATTTTCTTGAATTTCTTTCGAACTTCGGTTTCTTGCTACCGTTCAGGTTTTTGAGCTACGTCAGGATTTTCCACCCCATCTGAATTTTCCCAGATTGTGTTCAGAATCTGGCCTGGCTTGTTTTACACTATGATTCAGGAATTTTTGGCCTTCACGGAATTCTGCCTGGGCCAGATTTTTTGAATTTTTGTCTGGCCATTGGGTTTCTGAACTTGGTTGTTTTTTAAGTTTTCTGCCATTTTGCGTCATCATTTGCGTTCTCCTAAGTTGAGATGTTCAACTTTTTGTGTTTTAAAGTGTTATGATCTTGCTTGGAGTTCTAATTCCTATGTGTTTGGGCATTTCATGGATTGCCCTATGCGTTCATGGTTAAAATCTAAGGTTTTGTGCCTAGGGTGTCGCCATTTCATCTTGATCTTCTTTTGATTGAGCCTAGGATTCAAAGAAGATCTGTAGGAGGCTCACGTTAAGTGATTTTCATACCCAAGGTCCTCAAATTTGTGACCTTCGGTCAATTTGAGCGAAGTCGTGGCTGGTGTTTGGGTTTTCTGCCAAGTTCAGGATTTTCCTACCTGGTTGGATTTTCTCAGATTCCTTCATTTGCCTGGTTCCCTCCAATTTTCTAAAGTTCAAAGTTTTGAGCTCTTCACAGAATTCTAGCCTGGCCAGATCTTCTCAAATTCCTTCATTTTCCCGATTTCTCCTTCTCCCCTTCATTTTCTCAGAATTCGTGCTGTGTTGTCATTCTCATGGAAATACGGTCTAGCCAAAAAAATTTGGATTTTCTGGGAGGCACTATGAAGTGAGGAATTTTGGTAAAGTTGATAAATCTAATGATGAATTCTTGTGTTTCCATGCTTTAATTTGGTAAATTCCACTGTTGTATGTTGCTTATGTTCATTTTTGAGGGAATGGCTAATTTAATGTTTTTATCATGATTTTAAGTTAACACTTTGATGAAATGTTGTCAACAATCAGATTCTCACGTTGGTGTTTGATGAATGCAGGCTGAGTTCGCAAGGCAGTGGCTAGAATGGCTAAGAGAGATTGGGACAATACAATGGGACAGATCTGAAGAATCACATTGATGCCATTGAACGGTGAACTAGGGTTTTGACTATGTCACTTGAGGACAGCTTGTAGAGGACGTTCTTGATGATGAAGGCCATAATGGAGCAATGTATGGGTGACATGGAGGAAGCATTTAATGCAAAGTTGTGTCGAAGGTTGTGCTCCCACATCGTTTTGCTTTGCTTCTCCTTCATGTGTTTTGGTCCGTGTTATGCCTTGCATAACCACCCCATTTGATTTTGGAACAAAATGGGTCCCCCTTTCTTTTTGATTTCTTTGCCTTTGTTATTTTCTTTTTCTCTCGGGGTTCTTCTATTTTCTTCCTGAGTTGTCTATTCGTTTTGTTAAATTTTGGTTCTATCTTAGCTTGAGTTGGTTTTCTTCTTGCTAGAAATTGAATGACATTATCATAGACACTAGTGTATCTTAGGATAATATATTTTATGTGCTTCTGAGACCTGATGGGGACTCTGTTTTGCAGGATCAAATCACACACATGATGGTATTTGCCAAGGGAGCTCAGTTGCAATGCATTCCTCAATCCAGTTGGTCATAATTTTCCTCTATGAAGAAAGTCGGCAAGACTTTGCAGGTGTCTTGCCGACTACCAGTGTATTTGGTTAATAGGCGTCTATGTTGCCTATTGGCAAGACCACAGGGATGTCACAATGATTAGAATTCACATGCAGACACCTATAGGCAAGACATCAATTATTGTCCCAGCGACTAAGAGTTTCCCATCGGCATGAAATCTCCTTCGGAGAAAGGTCTTGGTGAGATCTTTGGGTCTCACCGACTAGCGACAGAGGGATGCACATATTGGTCAGAGATTTTCCTTCGGGGAGAAGTCTCGGTGACTTCTTCATGTCTCATCGACTAGCACAAAAGGAGCGGACACTTCGGCAAGAGTTGTTCCTTCGGCGTGTGGTCTTTCCGAGCGCCTTAAGTCTTGTCGATCACCGACAAGGATATATCTCGATGAGAAATTATTGAGGCAGGGAGATGTCTTGGTGAGTGCATTAGGTCTCACCGACAAAGTACAAAAGGAGGTCCCACCAAAGGTCTAAGCCTAACGATAATGTTTCCTTCGGCAGGAGGTCTAGCCGAAATGAAAAAAGTCTTACCGAAAGGTCAATCTTCGACATGAAATGAAGGCATCGGCAAATGGGGATTCCATCGCCATAAGGTCTCAACAAGATCTTTATGTCTCACTGATAAGATATGCCTTCAGGGAGCCTAGATGCATTCGGCGAGGTGTCTGAGCGACTCTGAAATGTCTCACCGAAAGAAATTTGAGCTCGGAAGGAGCTCCCCGAAGGACTAAGGGGGCTCGACATAATGTTTGGCCGATAGTGAGGAGTCTTTTCGAAACAAAGGGAGCCCAACAAGAAAAGAGGAGATTGATATAAGGTCTCCCAGACCACGGAAAGTCTAGCCGACATCAAGGAGCTCACCAAAAGAAAAGGTGACATTGCCATGATGTCCCACCGACCCAGTGGAGGTCTGGCCAATAAAATGAGTGAACAAGGAGAAAAGAGGAAGTTGTCAGGAGGTCTGGGTGACTACACCGGAGTCTTACCGAAAGGGAAAAGGAGCTCAAGCCCAGAGAAGAAGTAGCTCAGGGAGAAAGATCCAACGTCGCCAAAAGGTCTCACCGATAAATGGGGATCTCCTCGACATAAGATAAACTCACCGAAAGGAATTTAAGCTCGGGGAGATCTTGCCAAGAGGTATTTTCTTCAGTGAGAGGTCTCATGAAAGAGAAAGGTTTCGCTGAAACGAAGTGATCTCGAGGAGAACAGGAAAAAGGGGCTCAGGCCTAGCTCGAGGTGACTGAAATGAACTCGTTGTGATCTTTCCCCGACCAATGTTGGTCTTGCCGACTAGCGATAGCTTTGCCAATGTGTTGTCTCCCTGCAGTGTGGTAGAATGCACTCGACAAAAGGTCTCAGCGAAGGAAGCTTGTTTCCCCGAAATGAAATGAGATCCTACCAAAAGGGAGATGCCTTCGCCTAAACGTCTCATCAACCGGGGAAGGTTCTACCGAAAGAAGAATGTGCTCATAGAGAGAAGAGGGGCTTCGCCATGAGGTCATGCCGACTGGTGACTATCTTGCCGATAGTCTTTGTGAGCTCGATATGACTTCTATAGCTCACCAAAAGGTCTCATTGACTGACACCCACTATGCTGATAACTGTTAAGAGGCAAAATCGCATCGGGGAGACATGATTAGTGTCTCACCAACATGTGATTTAATGTGGACCACCTTTGATCACCTGATAATCCTGTGTGGCGTATGTATAACCAATCAGAAGAAGCTAAAGGAATGACCTATTGGCAATTGATCGATTGACTACCACCTTGAAGGAGACCGAAAGAATGCAAACCAGATGAACTCATTCTAGGATCGAAGGGAAATGGATCAGCTAGGGGTGGCTAATGTTTGCATCTAAAGGGAGGCCCAATGATGCTTCCAGAAGATGGTCAATGTGCAGAAAGGTCATGAACATGAAGGAGGCCGAAGGAAAGAAGCAACCATGACTCACAGGGGACAACTGTAGCGACCATTGGCGAGAGGCAGATCAATATTAATGGAAAAATTCTTTTAGATCATTCAAGGCAGCCCCGATGGAGTTCAAAGATGGACATGAAAGGCAAAAGTAAATGTGGTAGCTGCAAAAGATCTAAGAGAATTCCTAGAACAATCTCTCATCGGCATGGACAGCAGGGATTCACATTGAATACAGCTTTGACTCTCTTCAGAAAGATCTGAGAGCTGACTCTCCTGGAAGCAGTTATTTTGTAAACCCTAATGGAGGGGGACAACACATTCTTTTTGGTACACTCTATATATATATGGCATTCTTTCCTCTTTGTAAAGGTTAGAACTTCTAGGGTTAGAAAAAATTAGCAAAAATAGAGAAGAAATAGAGGAGACGGAGTTGCATCCTGATTCTTTGTAATAGGAGTTTCTTTTGTCTTCTTAGGATAGGAGTTAGATTCGGCAAAAGCCTGTAATGTATCTTTCAAGTTTTCTTAATATAAATGGAAAAAATTTGGAGTCATAGATTTTCTGTACACTGGTGAATGTGCCAGCTTTGTAATTGTTTCTTATCTGTTTCACTAACAGTAGAAGCAACCAGATCTTAATCTACTTCAGATTGTGTTTCGGAATGGTGTTTGTCTTAAGTAATCATTTGATTTGTGAAGCCTTCAAGGAATGCAATGTTATTTTGGTGTTTTATTTAAAATGGTAACTAGTACTCTGTTGTAGAAATCAACACTGTGAATGAATGCAACTGTGTGTTAATCACAAGTTAATTTTGTTCTTCAGTTTTAGTTTACAATTCCTTGAAGGATAACAAGTCTGGTTAAGATAGGTGAATTATTATTCTTTCTATCCCAAAGCTCTAACCCATCTTTTTAAATGTTTCTTTAAAAACCCCCAGTTAGAGTAGGTTTAAATTCATGCTTGATCTTAGAACAATCCAGAAGCTCACACCAGCAGGCCCCTTGAACATTACTACTACATTGACCACTGAAGGACATCAGCATAGTTCAAAACCAACTATAAAGACCTTGGGAGCTAAGATATCCATGTTAGCACAGTTCAAAACCAACTATAAAGACCTTGGGAGCTAAGATATCCATGTGTTATCTTTCTCTTTCAGGAGAAATAGAATAGTAGTATTTTGTTTAACTGTTGTTGTGCCATTTTCACCATCAACAATCTGTTTCTTTCCTCTGGTTGGTGCCCTTTCATTTAATGCATGTTGAATTTGTTTCAAACTCCTAGGGCCGACGTGTTCTGTAACCGACTTATTTTGTAAACCCTAAAACTAGTTTGACGCATTTTTGATGTGTTTTGTATATATGGCATTTCACCTCTTTTGAAAAGTGATTTTTTTTTATTTAGACAAGTTAGGGTTAAGAAGAGTTATCAAGATGGAAGATTCAAAAGGTAGTAGAACAAAGGTTAAAGAAAAAAAAAGCTAGGGTTTTGAAGGAAGTTAGACATTTTTTTTTTACAGTTCGCCAGGAGGAAGAGATGATGTATTTTCTAGATTTTCTTAGCACAGATGGAGATAGCTTAAAGACATAGGTTTTTGTACACTGGTGATCTTGCCAGATTTGTAAATAATTCTTATATGTTTCATTAATAGTAGGAGTAGCCAAATTTAAACCTTCTTTATACTATGCTCTAGAATGTTATTCATTTTTGGTTAATCATTTTGATTTGAAAAGCTTTCAAGGAATGAAATGTTATTTTATGTTTTGTTTGAATGATGATTTGCAATCTATGGTTAAAGTTTGCACTGTTAATGAATGAGACTTTGTATCAATCACAAGTTAATTTTATTCTGTAGTTCTAGTTTGGGAATTCCTTGGAAGGCAACAAGTTTGATTAACTGAATGAATCAACATTATTTTCAGTTCAAAGACCTTGATCTATCTTTTCTTATATATCTTTAAAACCCCTAGTTAAAGTAGGTTTATATAGATGTTTGATCTTGCAACAATTCAGAAGCTCAAAACCAGCAGGCCCCTTGAACATTACAACCATATTGACCACTTTGTGAAACAACAACGTTGTGAACCAACATCAAAGACCTTGGGAGGTGATTAGGTTGATTATTGATTGTATTTTTCAGGAGAGGTGAGATACTTTCACTTTTATCTTACTTGCATGTTGTGGGTCAATTTTGCACATCAACAGGAAGAGCTGACATTTCTTTTGGAAAAGGCTCGTTGAGTATGTCTAGAGGTTGTACCAAAATCTTTAGATTGTGAGTCTTGGGAAATAGCTCCAAGACCTTGCATGTAGATTTGTTCTTTGACTTGGATGGGCTCTAAAATACCTTGCTCACGAAGGCCTAGACCTTTTCCTTGATAGTTCATTTTCTTGAGTATGTGATCCATGATAGGATTTGTGCTATTTTGAAAACATGATGTGAGTCCATTATTAGGTGGGGGATGATGGGTGGTATATACACTGTGTTTTTCTTCTACAAGGAGGCCACCATGGAAGAATGTGAGAGTACCAAGGGGATATGCAAGTGGTGTGGGGATAATAGTTTTAGGCGATGATGGGGGATCATGAGAGGGAGATGATGGGGTAGCAACATTTGGATGGGTGGTATCAGGAGAGGGATTAGGGGATATGATAGGATCTGGATGTGTGGTAGTGGGCTCATGCGATGGAGATGGAGATGGAGCGGTGGAATCTTGAATGACAAGGGGATCATGGAATGGAATGGATGGGGGACTGTGATCTTGAGGTGGACTAGATGGGATGGTAGGATCTTGATCTGGAGAAGGGGAAATGTTGGCATACTTTGGATCAGGCTCTTGGCATGACTCATCGTGTGTGGGAGGCATGATAATGGAGTCTTGGTGGGACTCTTCAAGTGGGGAAGATGGAGGGATGGAGGATTCAAAACCTTCATGGGAATGGATTTTAGTGACACTAGGATTGGAAGAAGTGGATTGGATTTGGGTGTCATTGATGGGTTCAACGGCTCTCAGAGTAGGAAGTAGGTGTTCAATGGATTCAGTAGATGTGATGGTAGGAGATGGGGGCTCAGTGGATTCAGAGGATGTGATGGTTTCGATGGTTTGAGTGGTGCTAGGGGTGGTATCATCAATAATAGGTGTTGGGTGGAGAAGGGTCTCATCACTACTGACCGTGGATGATGGGTTGGGATGGCATGATTCCACAACTTCAAGGTGTGGAGTGGGAGATGTCTCCTTTGTTATAAGTCCTTGGAGAACTTCTGGAGTAAGAAACTTGAATACTCTAGGCTGAGATGGCATGGTAGGAGTGGACAAAGGATTATGGATTGTTGAACTAGGATTAGATGGAGGAACAGGATTGGATGTGGGACTAGGAATAGATGGGGGATTAAGATTAGATGAAGGGTTAAGATATGGGTATTGGGATGGTGAATTAGGACACGAGGATGTAGGTGGTGGATTGTAGTAAGGGTATTGGGATGGTGGATTAGGACAAGAAGATTGAGGTGGCGGATTGAGATACATAAATGTGGATGTCAAATTAGGATAAGAAGATGTGGATGTTAGATTAGGATAGGAAGGTGTGAATGTAGGATTAGGGTAGTGGGTATATGCGAATGAAGGATTGAGATAAGAGGATGTGGATGGGGGATTAGGATAGGGGTATTGTGATGGAAGACTAGGATAAGAGGATGCAAGTGTTTGATAAGAGGATGATGTAGATGAAGGATATGATGGATATGATGGATATCCCTTGTCAAAGGTGGCATAAGGAGCGTGATTAGGAATAGATGAAGACATAATGAGATAAATTGAAGGGGTGATTTGATTTTGGAAAGCGGATGGAGAAATATTACTAGCAATGACAGTGTCGAGGGGATCCATGTCGTATACCTCTTGATCGACAAGACTTTCATTATCGTCGTTGATGTAATTAGGGTTTCCCTTGACTACTATTGATGGAGGATAAGGATTCATGATGATGAAAGGATAAAGAGAATGGATCAAACATTTTGGATGGAAATGAACTAAAGCTCAAATTGGGATTTAGGTCAAGCTCAAGTCAGGATTGGATAAAAGCTTAGATTAGGATGATTGGATGATGCGATGGGATTGATGTCGATGATTGGATTTGATTATCAAAGGATGATTACGACACCGAATTTGCTTTGAGATGGAAGTAGAATGATTGGGTCGAAAGCGATTGGATAGGGATGTGATTGGATTAGATTGGATAGGATCGATCGATGATTGATAAGATCGACTGATGGATTAGATAGGATGACAAAAGGGACTTTAAACCCCATTCAGAGATTAACCTAAGTGACGTAGGATACAGATTGATCGGATTAAAGGATAAATGGATGATTGCGGCACTGAATCCACTTTGAGATTGAAAATGGATTGATTGTGCTGAAGAGGATGATTGACTGACTCAGGACAAATGATAATCCTAAGTAGATGTTGATGATGACAATCAGATCAGACACTTAGGTCAATTTGGATAATAACCTGAAACGAAGTTTAGAGGATTTGGATGGGGAAAAAGATGATTTGATTGGAGAAATGGATGACAAAAATGGACAAATGACTGCTTAGAACAAGAGAAGGAGGTTTAGAATATATGAAAGATTACTCAGAATGAGTAAATAGATGATCGAGAGGGATAGATGACTACTCAAAATGAGTACACGACCGCTCACAACGAATGAATGATTCTCAGAATGAGAAGATGAAGGTTTGGGATAGATCACTCAAAATGAGTAAACGATTGATCAGGATTTTTGAATGAGAGTTCAAAATGATTGAAGGAGGTTTGAAATGGATGATCAAAAAAGAGGGAATGGATGTTTGGAATGGATGGATGAAAGCTTGAAACGAGCAAACGATTGATCAGAATGAATGAATGAATGCTTAGATTGGGAGAATGACTCTCAGAATGGATGAAAGGTTGAATAGGACAAAATTGAAGAAGATGGATGAAGGGATCTTAAGATTTGTTTCGATATCCAAAGATCTTGACTGCAGATGGACTAAAGCTCAAATTAGGATTTTGGTTAAGCTCATATTTGGATTAGATTAAAGCTCAGATTAGGATTGGATTGAAGCCTAGATTAGAATTATTGGACGATGTGATGGGATTGATTCTACACCAAGTTCTCGGGTTTAAAGGATGTAAGGTGCTAACAATCAGAATTTTCTAGATTTGGCAATTTTCAAAAATTGTCAAATTTTGCCATTTTAGGAAACTTCACAGACATAGTTTTGAGAGTCTAGTTTTTTCCCAAAAAATACCCAAAACTAAGATAGGATGAATTTCCAACTAACATCCCAAATCTGAGACATGCATTCTGAGTTATTAACAAAAATGATTTTTCAAAAACTGAAAAAAAATACTAAATTGCGATTTTGAGGGTCAAGATGAAAGTTTGAGGCCCCGAAAATGTGGCAAAACAGGGTCCAACTAACTTAAAGTCTATTGGGAATCCACTTGCCACCTCATAATGCAACCACCCATAAAATTTCAGCTCAAACGGACACCCGAGTCAAAAGTTATGGCCTCCAGAAGTTTCGGCACAAAAATCAAAACTCTCGACAGGAAGTCTAGGTGATTGGGATGGATGATCTGATGATGGATATGGAATCTAATGCTGTTCTAAGTAGCACTTATGTGATTTTGGTGATAAAATGATGACTTTTAGAAAAATTTTGATGACGGGAAAATGGGTGCTCAAAATGACTGAGCGAAGGGTGAAAAATGATGAAACGGATGACAAAACTGACCGGTCAAGGGTCAGGTCCACCCCTGGGATGGGTTAGGTCTGCTCCTGGAGGGCAGGTCTGCCTACAAAGATCAGGTCCACCCCTAGAGGGCAGGTCCACCTGTATAGGGGGGCAGGTCCGCCTATACAGGGAGCAGGTCTGCCCCTGGAGGGCAGGTCTACCTGTGGAGGGCAGGTCAGCCTCTACAAGGGTAGGTCCTCTTGTGGAGGGCAGGTCTGCCTATACAAGGGCAGGTCCACCTGTACAAGAGGGCAGGTCCACCTATGGAGGGAAGGTCCACCTATACAAGGGCAGGTCCGCCTATCTGGGAGGGCAGGTTCACCTGTCCAAGGGGGAAGGTCCACCCCTAGAGGGAAAGTTTGCCCCTAGCTAGGGAGGTCCACCCTTGGGTGGAAAACAATCAAAAAATAGTTATTCAGGCACGCGAAACGACAAGATGGATGCTTGGAATGGATGGACAAGTGCCCAAAACGGATGAATGACTCTCAGAACAAGGGGAGGAGGATTCGAAATAGACGAACGAGTACTCGAAATGAGTAAAGAGTGCTCAGAATGGATGAAGGGCTCTCAAAATGAGGAGATTGAGGTTCAGAATGGGTGAACGTTTACTCAAAATGAGTAAACGAATGATCGAGATGGTAGAATGGGAGTTTGAAATGATAGGAGGTTCAAAATGGGTGAACATTTATGTAGAACGAGTAAACAAATGATTAGAACGACTGAACGGGAGTTTGGAATGATAAAATAGGGTGTGAGATAGATGAACATTCACTCGGAATGAGTAAATGAACGATCGAAATGGTAGAATGAGAGTTCAAGACAATAGACAAAGGTTTGAAAAGGGTGAACGTTTACTCGAAATGAGGAAACAAGTGATTAGAATGACGAAACGAGCGTGATGAAACGGGTGTCTAGAATGATGAAACAGATGATAAAACTGACTGGTCAAGGGTCAAGTCCACCCTTGGGATGGGTCAGGTCTACCCTTGGAGGGAAGGTCTGCCTGTCCAAAGGTCAGGTCTTCCTATCAGACAAAAGTTGGTCAAATTTGGCTAAAACAGGCTGAAAAGGGCTGGTTCAAAGGTCAAGTCCACCCCTGGAGGGGTCAGGTCCACCCCTGGAGGTCAGGTTTTCCTATCCAGAGATTAGGTCTACCTGTGAAGGGCAAGTCCGCCTGTCGGGAGGGAAGGTCTGCCTATTGAACAAAAGTTGGTCAAAGTTGGCTAAAACAAGCTTAAAAAGGTTGGTTCAAAGGTCAAGTCTGCCTCTAGATGGGTCAGGTCCACCCCTGGAGGTCAGGTCTGCCTGTCCAGAGGTCAAGTCCACCTGTGGAGGGGGGCAGGTCCACCTGTCTGACAAAAGTTGGTCAAAATTGGCAAAAATAGGCTTAAAAGGGCTAGTTCAAAGGTCAAGTCTGCCCTTGGATGGGTCGGGTCCACCCCTGAAGGGAAAGTTCACCCCTACACAGGTTTAAACTTGAGTTTTGAAAAGATGACCAAGGAAAAGGACCAAAAACACAAGCATCAATCACAAGAATACGACTGAGTCAACCAAACAAAAAATTATTGGTTTCGCACAAAGAAGACAGTTCAGACAACACAATCCTAAGACTAGTAGAAAGGGGTATGGCTGAAAAAGTCTTCTATTCTAGGATGAACATGGTTGCTAAGGAGTCCTCAATATACACCCAGTATGTGAGGCCCAAACCATGAACACCAACCCATTACAAGTGTGAGTCAGGAACCTTAGCGAGATACTAGAGGCTCAGACCAACTCTTCATGTCATCTCGACACTTCACCAATTACAATGTGGTTGGATTGAGGTACAACTTTCCCTCTCCCTCCTTTATATACCCTGTCAGTACGTGTGGTTGGAATCGTCCCTTGGGGTGATGAAATTCCCAAGAAGGTCCCGCTAAGAAAAGAAAAAAAGAGGGCGACTCAAAGGACTTAGTAAGCTATGATTTCTCGTCACCCACGATCATCAAATGGCACAAGGGGATTGGATACATCAAATAGCTTACCAACAAACACGACAAACAAGATTAATTGACACCCTTAGTTAAACTATGTGCCTATGTTATGCAAAACAACAAGTAGCAATTGATAAATGACTAACCCTACAAGGAAAATTGTTAGTGAATCTTGTCTTTGTTCCTTGCCAAATTTCGATTAGATTCTTGCACAGACTCAAACAAGACATGTTAGGGGGTTAGAAACACATAAAACAGCCAAAAAAATGCTAAAAACTAAAATTTCACCTTTTGGAAAAAGCTATCCAGGTCAAGTCTGCCTATCTGGAGGACAGGTTCGCCTGTCTAGAGGGAAAGTTTTCCTATCTAGAGGTCAGGTCCGCCTGTCTAGAGGGTAGGTCCGCCCCTCTATGAAAAACCTACAAAAATCAATTTTTGGAGTTTGTGGAGGGCAGGTCTGCCCCTAGGCAAGGTTGGGTCCACCCCTGGAGGTTAGGTCTGCCTGTCTGTCAGGTCAGGTCCGCCCGTCAAGGTCGGGTCTACCACTGGTTGGTCGGGTCTACCCCTTTGTAGGTCGGGTCCACCCCTTTGCAACACACACCTACAAAAAGTGAAAAAAAAGAAAACGTGAAAGATACAGACCCGTTTGTGGGTCCCACTAGGCATTCCAAAAATGTGATCAGGTGAAAATATATGTTGGCAAACGAGTAGCAAACCAAAGAGTGCAAACAACAAATATAAAAACCCTACACCTCAAGATGAACCTAGTTGGATTCAAAAACAAAGTAAAGATAACAAATGAAGCTGATTTACCTTGCCTTGAATTGATCCTTTGGTTGGCCCTTCATTTTTTATCTTGTGTATGCTCCTTGGATAGAAAAAGATGCAAGTGTGGGATCTGAGATGGATGGAAAATGGGTGAGAATGGATGCAAATGCAGGTATTTTGGCTAAGTGGCTCAAATGAAAAATTTGCAAGAGTTTGGCTAGCACAAATAATCTCCTCCAAAATGAGAGAAAAAAAGTGGGGTATTTATAGAGAATTTTGAATTCTCTAGGGAAATAGATGGTTGAGATTAAACCAACATGGCCAAGATGTAGGGCTATGGTGAGTTGAGAACTCACAATCCCTCACATCTTGACATGTGGCATGTGAAGTGGCTTGAAAATGATGATGTGGAAATGAGTTGGAAGGAGAGTACATGACATGGAGGTACTACATAGTACCTTGGGATTTGGACAAGATCTTTTTATAAAGGAGGTCGTTGTCTCCATGTGGGTGAGAGGACATGTGAGAAATTTAAAATTCTTCAAATATCCACATGGGAATGAGAGAAAGAATTTAAAATTCTTTGGAATGCATTGGGGGATTAAATGTGAATTAAATATTCACATGGGAAAGGGAGTGCCTTCTCCAAAAGGAGAAATCCTTTAATAAGGTTGACTTAGGACACATTCCATAAATGACATGGGGATTAGGTTGACCTAATTAAGTGATTAAGGTTGTGCAAGTACCTGATTAGACAAATTAATGACATATTAGAGGCAAGTGGGAGATTATGAAGAGTTCACATGTGACTTGATGTGATAAGTCAAAGATCACATGGGGAAGAGAAAAATGAATTTAATATTCCTTGGAAGGATAAAAGGAATTAAAAATTCTTTGAGAGGTTGATTAGGCTAGTTAATGAAGGATTAGAAGAGGGTTAGGTGGCTAAGAGAGATTAGAGACCAACTTGCAAAAGTTGGAGGATGTGACACATCCTAATCAAGGATTAGGCATGTGCACATCCCTAATGATGATATTAGGAGAATAATTAGGATTAAGAAAGGGATGTGACATGTGAGGAATTAAATAAATGTCATGTTTATTTAATTCATTTGATGAAAAAGAGGATTAAAGAGATAAAGTATTTATTTATTAATTAAATAACTTAGGGATTTGGCAGAATTAAGGATATTAATTAAATAATAGCGATATTACTTAATTAATGCAAATAAGGGGATGCTTAGACGAAAGGGGATAAATTTGGATAAATTAAGTGTCCAAATTTAGGTGTCTACAACCTCAATAGGTGGTAATATACAAATGAACCTATCTTATGCTACTATTCCATTACAAAGGGGAAATTTTAAAGATCTATAGAGAGAAGAATGTGCACAATATTGTTAAAAACTAGTAAAAAATATCTAATAAAATATATTACATTGATACAAAACTTGATCATTTCATTGGGTACTATGATGAAGAGAGTAATAAGGTTATTAGAAATCTCTCTTTCTATCCTTATTTCAAATATTGGTGACTTTTGGACCATGTTATTTGTTAGAGAAATAATATGAGGTTGAACAAATCATTTTATACATAACTCCATGAGAAAAATCATGCTTAGAATCTTATAAAATAACCATAATGCAAAGATCAAAGATATAACACAAGGTATACCCTAGAAAATCCCTCAAGAGGGAGAAACACAACCTCCAAAAGAATTCATACTTAATGTTCATTATTCAGCAATGAAAGCATTACAATACACTTACAAGTCTCTGTGAATAATTTTGAAATATCAAGCCTCTCCAATGCATCCTCATGTTTCCAAGTATATATCTACACATACCATGACATACTTCACATATACACTCTTTAGAAGAGAGCTCAATACAATGGAATCCAAGCCAAACAAACAACTAGCCAACTAGCCAAACTCAACCACTAAACATGTACTTGTTTTTATAGAATCAAGTTCACACAAACCAACCAAGTGGTAAGATAAAACTTTGTTGCTCAAAACCATGAGTACACCAAGCCATTGACCCCAATATTTACTATTTGGTACTAATTTTCTCAATATTAAATATTTTTTCATATGCAACCTACACATAAAATATCTATCCAATGTTACATAAAACTTTATAAATGAACCCAAACAAATATTTAATGTGGTTTAAAACACCTCCTAAAGATGCACAAAAAAAAATATTTATTTTACATAATTAATTAATTATATCTTGTGTAAGGTGTACAACACATTATTCCTAACATCCTTTGATTGTTCATCTTCCAAAGAAGGTTTAGGGGCTACTGTTGTTTTTGTTTCACTTAGTGGTGAATTATTCATATATGCATTTAATTTAGCATTTAAGTGCACCAAGAATACTATGAATATAAATAAATTTTTCTTGGCCTAAATATGTTGGAATTGATAATGAACCCTATAGCTCCCAAAAATTACTTGCAACGAAAATCTTATCACATGAAGAGAGGAAAATCCATGATTGTGTGTTACACAAAATTGAGAGAATTATTGATCTAGAAAAGCATGATGGCTTCTATATTGATTAATGAATTTGAATAATGCAATTAGATGAATTATTACAATGAATGAATGCTTATAAAAGAAAAAAGAAATCTAGATGAAACCTTAGGTGAGGATTAAGTTAGATGTTGTCTCATCCTATTCTGTGAGACAACATGACCTAAATATAGCTTAATTTAATAATTAAAAAACACTCTCAAGTTTAGCTTCAACATAATAAATTACAAGGGGCCTAATATAATTAATTAATGATTAATTAACTATTAGGTGATTTTCCTATTTACTCCAACACCCCCTTTAAGATAAAATTAGGGAGAAGATAAAACCCTTATGATGAATGCAATGATGGATATAGAATGAAACCTAATTGCAAGGCTTGATGAAGTACCCAAGTACAAAGAAATGAAATATCTCATAATTAGAGAAAAGGAGAAAACCAGATGAGAAAAAAATCCCATCCAAAAGAGAAAATGAAATAAAATAATAAAATGTACTAGTGAAAGAAAAATAGGACTTGATGTGAGCTCCCAAGGGTTAATTTTTTCACACAAGTCCAATCAATGTTCCCTCAATAGGAGAGAGAAAATAGTAATATGAATCCCCCCCATAAAGAAATATCTCCTATGTTAATGATGAAATCCTAAAGACAAAACATGATCCATTTCTTGCAAACAAAATTTCTCCCTTTGGGATGAAATAAATCCACTAGTGAGTGAGAAGTTATTCCTATAAGTTGTATGTGTTAGACACATAGAACAACTAAGAGGGGGGTGAATCAATTGTGTACATTAAAACATTCAAACCCTCATTAATCTTCAAACTCTTATTATGCATCAACATGAATGTAAACTAATGAAACATAAACACATTCACAACCATAAACCATAGAACACAAAATTTACATGAAAAACCCTAATCAAGGAAAACCCCTCGATGAGGATTAACTCACATATATATGAGTAACAACATTGATTACAAAAGGCTCACTGCCAGAAGGGCTCACTCCGCAAAGAACTCACTATCCAGAATAGAAAGAGAATAGAAGAAGACTGTTACAAGGAGGTTCACTACCTCAAAGAAACAAGAAGATCCACCATGAAAAATCTACACAATCCACAACCTTCGGCTCACTACCTCAAGAAACTTCAGGTACACTGAATTTGTAGATACCTTTTTCTCACTACTTTCGGTAGCCTTAGGCATTTAAGCTCACACTTATATCATAAAACTTGATCACATCCACATCATGTCACATCACACTACACACCACACACATCTCCAACAATTAACCTTGATTATATATCTTTCATGACCTCAAATAACTTGTATAGGTCAACCTCAATGAAACATACGCACCTCAAACATGCAACCACCAAATAGTTCAAAACCAAACACTTCCACGATGGAAGGGTATGTGCAGGATCATGATGGGCCAAAAAGTGGCGATATGTAAGTGATATGATGGGCCATGTGGTTGACGAATTTTTTTTACCCAAAATTGATGAAACAAAAAGGGTTTTTAGAGGAGATTCTCGACTTTCCACCAATATAAATTATTCTTTACTTTGAATTTAATAAATAATTATTATTCATTTTCTATTTGAATTATGACTAAAGTCCTAATTGATAGGCTAATTGAAAAACATCTACAGCTTCAAACGGTATCACATTTTTTGAATCCAAAACATATGTCACATTCTATGCTTCACGTACTATAGGATTAAAAAAATAAAAAATGAATTTCATGAAGTTTTGACCAAGTTAAGGTGGTCAACCATACGAGTTTTTATATTTTTTAGAAGTTGTAATAAAAAATTCATAATTAATTATTTACATGGCAAAACATTACAAAAAAATATGCATCACATCGGGACATGAGTCCTCTACTTATATCTAAGATCTTATAAAAAAATATTATCATTTTATTATGGTTAGGGTGGTCAGACAGACACCTACTTGTTTTTTCACTGAAATTTAAGTACTACTGCATTGAAATTTCAAAATTTTACCAAATAATTTTTTTATTTTTAAAAATACATCTAGTAGTTTAGAAACTACATTCAATTTTTTACAGATTCTATTCTTACATATTTTTGAAATAATATAGATAAATTATTCAAATTTTTATGTCAAGTTGCCTAACCCTGATTTTTCTGAATTTTTTGCCACTTAAGGGACTATTTTTCCCATGATGATCCTGCACATACCCGCAAAGAGGTGAATGAAAAACACAATCAGTTAACTAGGACCCAAATCTATATCAACACACTACACCATGCTTCCAAAAACAAAAAAACATCTTTGCAATTAGCGTTAGCACACTAGGGTGGCAAAACCTACACTAACACTATCAAACAATCAATTCACTCTTCAAAAGGTCCAAAAACATCCTACAGACCATGTAGCAACACCACACAACATCATAAAATATCCCATCATCAAAATATTTAGTAACACTGTGACAACCTAAAACTAAGAATAATATCATCATATGCAACTAGCCACACTGCCAAAAACATACAACTCACTGACCAACCTTGTGGAACGACTGAACACCAAAAAATTCAGGGGAAGGTAGATGCAAGAAATATAAGCACATTCCCAAATCCATAAGACAAGAAACCTAAACATGGAGAAATGCAGAGCAATTCCCTTTCTCCTAGACAACCTTTTTCACAAGAAACACATTATCAAACACATCTTCCACTACCACACGATCCAAAACCTAAAACTTTGGATATAATACCTTTGAACCCCTTTGATCGTCTCATCCAAACTACACAAGCACATCTTCAACCATGAAGAAATGCAAAGAACAATGTAGAACACAACTCTATCACCTTGTACACTCTCTATGAAAATTTTCTCAAAATCACTTGGAAACCAAATGAACCAGTTGCATCAACAACACATGCTCAACACCACAATAACCTTCTCATCACAACCACACTAGAGGTTGACATTAATGAAAACACTAAAGACAACATAGTGCAACAATCTCCAACAATCTCCCCCTTTGTCATTGATGGCAACACCAACTCTGAAAACCATCAACAACAAAAGAAACTCTACATCAAGCAACACTCCCCCTTGGACATTTCTTAAATTCCAGACTTATTTCTTTCTCCCCTTTTTTTTCAGACATCACTTTCTCCCATTTGACATCAATGGAAGAGGGAAATATCTGCATACTTCACTTCAGGAAACACCTAAAAGCAACTCTCTCTCACTTTCTCTCCACTTCTCTCCCCCCCTTAGGGGCACAAGATATTCTCCCCTTGACTAAACCAAGAAACTAATCTACTTCCAATAAAGAAAGAACCTAGATACTAGTACTTTTTTTTTCATCCACACAACCTACCCAATTTTCATATGTATAAGCACTCAAAGAGAAATGAGTATCCCTAGGATACCATAGACCAAAGTTCGGAGTGCCTTTCAAATATCTAAATATCCTTTTTACCATTGCCACATGTGATTCTCTATGATCTTCTTGAAATATTGCCACAATACATACTGCATGCATGATATGAGGTCTATTAGTAGTTAGATATAGCAATCCACCAATCTTGGATTTGTACAAGTTGCTCTGATCCATCTTAGGATATTCATCATTTTTTTTCAACTTACAAATAGTAACCATGGGAATACATACTAGTTTAGAGTCCTCCATTCCAAACTTCTTTAACATTTCCTTGACTTAATTTTATTGTGAGATGAATATACCTTTATCAAATTGATTGATTTGTATCCCAAGGAAGAAATTCATCTCCCCAAACATTGACATTTCAAACTCATTTTGCATCTCCTCTACAAATATTTTACACATTTCCTCATTTCCTCCTAGCATTATGTCATCAACACACACAACCACAATTAGAATTTGATCTCTCTCAACCTTTAAGTAAAGATTATTTTCTATGGTACCCTTTTTGAATCCTTGTTGTAATAAGTACTTGTCCATTCTTGCATACCAAGATCTAGGAGCCTGTTTAAGTCCATATAAATCTTTCTTCAACCTACAGATCATTTTAGAATCTTTTAACAACTAAAAACCTTCTAGTTGTTCAATGTATACCTCTTCTTCTAACTCACCATTCAAAATGCAGACTTGAAATCCATCTAATACACCTTGAAGTCTTTATGTGTTGAAAAATCCAAAAACATACTAATATCTTCCATTCTTTCTATTGGAGAAAAAGTCTCTTCAAAATATGTTCCTTCCATTTGTGAGTAGCCCTTACACACAAGTCTAGCCTTGTTGTTGATTACTTTTCCATTCTCATTCAACTTGCTCATAAAAACCCTTTTGGTTCCATCACATTCTTGTTTGCTCATCTTGGGACCAGTTCCCATGTTTGATTCTTATCAATCTGCCTCAATTCTTCTTCCATAGCTTTGATCCAATTATCATGCTTGCATGACTTAGTTACTATTTTAGGTTCTACCTCAGAGAGTAAATAGTTTTACTTGTTCCTCTACCATAGCAGCTCTTCTTCTTGTCAATACAAGTTTTCTCTTATATCCAATGGTTTGATCTTCAAAATAATTCCTCTGCACATACTAAAAAGTCTTAGGATTATTTTCCAAAGCTTCTTCCTCTTACATTGTAATATCTTTCTTTCTCTTCTTTTTCTTCTTCTTTGTAAGGGGTTTCATTAGATTCATATCCTTCTATTAGCACCGAGATTTGATATGATTCCTCATCCACTTTGACACTTGCACTTTTAACTATCTTCTTTAGCATTTTGTTGTAGCATATGTATGCCCTGCTTTTTTGTAGAGTACCCAAGGAAGATTCCTTCATCTGATCTTGCATCAAAATTTCCTAGATTTTCTTCATCTCTCTTGATATAACATTTGCTTCCAAACACTGAAATATTTCATAGTAGGAGGTTTTCCATACCATAGTTCATAAGGGGTCTTTGAACTATTCACTCTTGCTTGTCCTCTATTAAGATTTTACACTACAGTATGAATAGCTTCTTTCCAATAGACATCTGGTAGATTTTCTTCCTTCATCATGGTTCTTGTTGCTTTTTGAACTATCAAGTTCCTCCTTTCCACAACTCCATTCTTCTGAGGAGTGCTAGGAGTTGATAAATGTCCTTTTATCCCATGATCTTCACAAAAGTTGTTAAACTCAGTGGAGGTGAACTTTCCACCTCTACTAGACCTCAAAAAATTGATTTTCAAATCAATTTCATTCTCAACCATACACTTAAATGCTTTAAGCTTATCTAGAGCTTTTGATTTTTCTTTGAAAAAGGTTACCCAAGTCATTCTAGAGTAATCATATATCAAAAACATAAAATACATCTCACCTTGAGAGCTTCTTGTTTTGGTAGGTCCACATAGGTCTGTATGCACCAACTCCAAAGGTCCTACTGTAGAATATTCCTTAGTTTTGAACCTCTTCTTTGTCTGCTTTGCATATTGTCACTCCTTGAAAATTGCATTGATAGGATTTGTAATTCTTGGCAGTGCTCTCACAGATTGAGTAGAGCTAATCTTCACTAGGCTATAAAAATTGATGTGACACATTCTTCTATGCCATAGCCAACTTTCATTGATTTGAGACATAAAGCACTTAACACCACCACATTTGATTTGATAAACATTTCCTTTTTTCCATTTCCTTGAGACAAAAAGATTTAGGATTAGAAAGTTTATAATGGGACTGAGTGCCCAAATCAACAAAGAAGTGGGTGTACATGGTCCAACCATTATGGACTAGGTTTATGAAAAATCCATCAAACAAGAGCAAAGGCTAAAGTTCATGGCCACTCATAGGGAGAAAAAGAAGAAGAAGTTTAATTGGTCCCAATCCTCACAATGTTTCAAAAGAAGAAATGATAGGCAAGACTACAACAAGAAGGGTGACAAGAGTTCTTGTAGGAATCAGAATGAGTCCAGAAGGGATAGGCGGAACAAAAATGACAATCACAATAAAAGAACTAGGGATAACTTGGAAACACTACAGAAAGGTGAGGTCCTCAAGGAGGGTGTTATTCATATGGTAGAGACCATCATGCAAGTAATCATCCAAAAAAAGCTCAAGGTCCTCAACCATGAGGGAACCCTTTGCCATCCCAGCAAGCTACCTTTCAACAAAGGATTCACGTAGCCTTGGACAACCATTAGGTAGAATACCAAATCACGCCTAATGAGACACTGTGTTTTGTTCTGAGTACCCATTTCAGTTTTAATTGATACTAGTTATATGAAATATTTTGTATCTCATAATTTGTTAAGAAAAATATCTAGAAAGGTTGGGTATATGAAAAACTCTTGGTCAGTTGAATATACCAACTAGTCAAGAGCTCAGGTAGAGCAGTTCCTATTTGATGCTAGGGTTTATTTTCCAAGTTTTCAATAGAGTTCAACCTTTATGTAGCCCCCTTAGGGTCCTATGACATCATCTTAGGAATCAATTGGTTATTGAAACATAGGTCCAAGGTGGATTGATTCACCAATATAGTAGAATGTCTAGATGACTTGGGGAATAAATTTTTCCTACAAGGAACATCCATAGAGGTCAAGATTAGGTAGATATTCACCATGTAGTTGAAGAGAGCTAAGTAGAGAGGAACACCAACTTTTTGTAGTTAGGAAGGATGAAATAGAGGAACCCATGGGCAATAATGAGTTCATATTTCAAGATGACTTGATGTTTTATGAGTATGAGAAGCTTCTAGGAGAAGAAGGAAGAGGGTGCATGGATTAGGACAGATCAAATTTGGAGAAGTATCCCTTTTCTTTGAAATTTTGAGAATGTTTTTCTAGAAAATTTCCCAAAAGAGCCTTCAACTTTTCAATTAATATCATACTAGGATTAGAGCCAATATCCAAGGCCCCTTAGTAGATGACTACAAAGGAACTGATGGAGCAAAAAGATCAGTTGTAAGAGTTGTTAGAGAAGGGTTTGATAAGACCTAGTGTATCACCTTAGGGAGCGTCAATGGTCTTTGTCAAGAAGAAAGATGATACATTATGATTATGCATAGATTATTGCATGCTCAATAAGGTGACCATAAAAAATAAGTATTTGTTTCCATGAATAGATGATCATTTTTATCAAATGCGTGGAGTAATAGTCTTCTCAAAGATTGATTTACAATCGAGATATCATCAATTCAGACTCAAGGATGAGGACATCCACAAAATAGCTTTTAGAACCAGATATGGGCAATATGAGTTCATAGTTCTACCATTTGGACTAATGAATGGGCCTACAACATTCATTAATATGATGTACAACATATTCAAAGACTTTCTAGATAAGTTTTTCATTGTCTTCCTCAATGATATATTGATATATTCCAAGAAGGGTGAAGAGAACTATCAACATTTGCAATTTTTTTTGCAGCATCTTAGAGAGCACAAGTTGTATGGGAAGCTATCTAAGTGCGCTTTCTTCTAGAAGGAAGTATAATATTTAGGTCATATAATCTCAAAAAAGGGAATTGCAATGCACCCTACAAAGATTAAAGTTGTCTTAGAATGGCCAACACCAAAAAATGTGCATGAAGTTTGTAGTTTCATGGGACTGGCTAGATATTACCAGCAATTTGTAGCCAATTTCTCAAGAATTTCCTATCCAATCACTTCTCTACAAATAAAGAGTAAAAATTTTGAATGGTCAAAAAAAATGTCAGGAGACATTTGACCTATTGAAAGAGAAGTTGACTACATCAACAATTTTGAAAGTGCCTAACCCAAAGGGGAAATTTATAGTCATCATTGATGCCTTAGGAGAGGGGTTGGGTGGATTGCATATGGAATATGGTTAGGTCATTTATGAGTCTAGAAAGTTGAAAAATTATGAGAAAAATTATGGCCCCCATGATCTTGAGCTTGCAGTCATTGTGTATGCATTACAGACATGACAACATTATCTTTTGGGGAAACCATTTGAACTAAGGTTAGAACATCAAAGTCTCAAGTATTTGTTTACCCAACCTCACCTAAATGCTCATCAAGGGAGGTGGCTGGAGTTAATATCAAATTATGATTTTGATATCAGTTACATTAAGGGAAAGGAAAATCAAGTAGTAAATTCCCTAAGCAAATGATCTCTGTGCAAACCAACTTCAAGATTCAAGTATTATAAAAGTCCAAAGGAGACAAATATTAAGAGCAAGTAAAACAAGCTCTAATGGATAATCCCCAAGACCCAAGGTATGATGGGTTTCTTTTTGAGTCTAATGGACTAATGAGATTTAAGGGAAGAATGTATGTTTCGAACTAAAGAGAGCTAAGGAACATGGTATGGAAAGAAGTTCATTCCACACCCTATTTGGGACATCCAAGAATGACAAATTTTTTGGTTGATGTTAAGCCACTATATTTTTGGAAGGGAATGAAGAGGGATATAGAAAGGTATGTAGCAGAGTGCCTAGAATTCTAGAGGGTGAAATCAAAACATCATCACCCGGTAAGACTATTATACCCTCACAAGATTCCATAATGGAAATAATAGATCATTAGTATGGATTTTGTGCAAGGTCTCCCTATTTCTAGGAATAGGCATAATCCAATTTTCGTAGTGGTGGATAGACTCACCAAGGTAGCCCATTTCATACCAGGGAATCTTACTAATGGAGCACTTGTCATAGAATGAAAATTTGTGTAAGAATATTTTAGATTGCATGGTGTTCCTAAGAATATTATCTTAGATAGGGATACATGTATGACCTCGAGGTTTTGGAAAACCTTATTTACCTCATTGGGAACTTAGTTGAACATAAGTTTGGAATATCATTTGGAGACAGATTTTCAGATAGAGAGAGTGAACCAGGTCTTAGAGGATCTATTGAGAGTGTATTGCATGGATCAACAATACAAGTGGGAGGATTATCTACTGCTTGTAGAATTTGCATACAATAATTCTTATCCTTACACAGTTAAGATGACTCCATTTGAAGCATTGTACGGTAGAAAGTGCCAAACTCCTATAAGCTAGGATAAGCTAGAATATAGGATTAGCCTTGGATCGGAAATGCTTTCAAAAATGGAGGAACAATTCATCTTGCTCAAGAAAATTCTAGTGGAAGCCAATGATAGATAAATGAGTTATGTTGATGCCAAATGCTTGTCCAAACATTTCTCGGTAGGAGAAATGAGAGTTAAACCTCAAAAGAGTACAATCAAGTTTGGGAAGTCTTCTAAGTGAGCCCCATGTTATGTAGGTCCTTTTGAAGTTCTTGAAGAAGTTAACTTGATTTCCTATAGAATTTCTCTACCACCCACACTTTCTACAATGCATAATATGTTTCATGTTTCTTACATAAAGAAATATATTCTAGGAAGTAAAAACATAATTGATTGGAATACACTATAGGTTCAGGACCCAAGGGTGGTCATGATCGAGCCACTCAAGGTGCTTGAAACATGCAAGCTCTACATGTGTAATAGAGAGATGTCACATGCAAGGTCTAGTGGGACCAATATGCCAAGGATGGTGCCATGTGGGAAGATTGTTAGGAGATTAAGAAAAAAAATCCACATCTTTTGTTTGAATTTGAAAACAAAGTTTAAAAACTCTTAATTAATTTGATACATGTTATGATACTTTAAATAATTGGGGATGATGATTCTTAAGGGGGGAAATATGTTACACCCCACCCATGAATTACCTTTTACTTTTCACTTTATTTTAAATGCAATATGGATCTATGTGACTATGAAGCTTTGATATAGTTGAATATTATGATGAATTATATGAAATGCAATGGTTTTATGTATTTAATGGAAATATTGATGAATATGCAATGAAATAGATGCAATATAAATGATATGGCTAAGTACGTGTTTTTCTTTCCAAGTGGATATATAGGAATAGATTTTGTACCTCTAGTGGATGAGGGAAAGTATCACTTGGGAGAAGGGTATGCATAAGAACTAGATATTAAAGCGATATGAGATTGTTGTTTGTGCATAGGTTGGGTTTTGGATGTTGTCGTGATTAAGTTGATCTTAAGTTGTATCTTTTGGTTTCGTAAACCTAAGTCAAGTCAAGTTGGTTTCCTTATAGAAGGCTATAGGATTATTGATATTTATTATTAATGTATTGATCATATATATATATATATTGTCAAAGTGGATTTAGTATCGATATTTTCATTATGATATTTGTATATGGAAGTGATAGTGTGTATATTAGGGTATGTGTGAATGCATTAAGATCAAATGGCTTTATTTTTTAAATACAAATATATATATGTACATATATATACATGACTTGATAATAATCGATAATCGATGTATATATATACTCTTGCATATAAATACATATGTATGTAGATATTTACATACATACAAGAATATATATGTATATATATAAATATGATATAATATGTCAAGTATTTATCAATCCTTTAAATATTAGAAAAAGGTAATAAAAATTAATAATTTTCACAAAGTCATGAGGCTTGAAAAGCCAAAATAATAGGCCATATTAGAAGGTCACGGGCTCTTTTTTGGATCTGTCATTCGGGGTCACAGGGTCATTTTTGGTGGGATTCTTGGGATGGTCACCCACCTATTCTTTCTGCTTTTCCTCATCTTCAACCCCTCTGTGATGGTTTTACTGCTGCTGGTTGGGACACCGTTGAGCATTACAAGATTGCTGAGCATTGTGGCTCTGTTGTTTCTTTCCGCTAGAAGCACCTTTCTGAGTGGCCTCCTGGGGGCTCTGAGGAGGATAGGCGGGAGCTTGCTCAAATTTTGGCTTCCCGAGCTTGTAAATTGTTGAGGGGACCTGATATCTTAGCCTAGGATAGTTCTGATATGTCTGGGAAGTACTCTGTGTCTACTGGCTATAAGCAATTGGGTCGACAGTTGTTTGGGGATATTGAGCTCCCTTGGTGGAAGTATGTTTGGCATAAGTTGTCTTGGCCCAAGTGCAATTTCTTCATGTGGTTGGTGGCTCAAAACCGGTGTCTTACTTGGGATAATTTATGCAAGCGGGGTTTCCGGGGTCCCTCTTTTTGTGTGTTGTGTCGTGAGGCTGAGGAGTGTGCTTCTCATCTCTTCTTCCAATGTTCCTATGCTCGTGAGATTTGGCATTTTTGGTGGCGGGTGTGGAATATTCCCTGTAGGAATGTTTCTTCTTTGGCTGAGTTTGTGGATCTGGGGAGTAGGGCCCCTGTTTCTGCTTCCTTTCTTCAAGCTACTTGGGCGATTGGCCCTTCCTTCATCATTTGGAATCTTTGGTTGGAGAGGAATCATCGTATTTTTCAGGATATGAGGATGGGGGCCCCTCGCTTGTGGGGGAAAATTTTGCATTCTTTGCGAGAAACGATCGCAGCTAAGTGTGATCTGACTGTTTCGATTGCTCCTTCTGATGTTGGCTGTTTCAACTGCCTTCATCTGCCTCCTTCACATCAGCAGCCTATGCACAACAGGTGTAGGCATCCAACTCCAAAGGTGAATAGGGAGGGAAAATGGTCTCCTCCTCCCCAAGGCATCCTAAAAATTAACACGGATGGCTCTTCTCGTGGAAACCCTGGTCATGATGGAATTGGTGGTGTTGGTCAGGATAGTTCTGGAGATGTTCAATTTATTTTCTCTATTTATAAGGGTCTTCATACTAATAATCTTATGGAGGCTCAGGAAATTTTACTGGATGTGGAGCATGGCAGTCAGTTGGGGTGGCGCAGGATTATATGTGAATCTGATTCCCAGGTTGTGGTGAACTTGCTAAATAAGCAGAGGTTAGATGATGTTAGTTGGCACCTGGCTTTGATTATTGAACAAATTCTCAATCTTTGTGTTTCTCTTGAGTTTGTTACATTCACTCATATTCCTAGGGAGTGGAATGGTGTTGCTGATTGTTTGGCTAAATGGGCTTCTGGTCATATTCATGATTGGAATTTGGTTGATCGGGGGCAATTACCCCCTGATTTGTCTCAACAGTTGGACCATTTGGTAGAGATTGATAAGGCTATGTAATGACTTTGCTCTGTAATTTTCTCTTGTTTTAATAAATTTTTACCCCTCTTTTATGTTAAAAGCCACGAATGGGCAGTAAATAATGCATAAAATGGTCCCTCAAATGGGCATAAAATGGGGCACAAGTTTTATGGAATCAGCTGCAACTTACAACCTTTTAAATCTGCATAAAAATAGCAACATGTGCATGTAACATATGAAGTCTTGCATGCCTTTTGTGAGCAGATTTATCTGCAAGTAATTAATGTTTTTGAGTAGATTTCAGTTATAGAGAATTCAACTCAGCAAGAAATAAGTTAGTATCGACCCTCTAAGAAGGAAATAGAATGTTCTTACTAACAAATTGAAAGTGTTTAAAAGGAAAGTTTCAAACACCTATTTTGAATGTAGCAATATCGACCAAATTGTGGTAAATTCGCAGACACTAAGTGGCAAGTAAAAGCAATATAAATGGACTCAAATGAGTCAATAGAAAATATAGTAATGCAAGAAGGATTTTGAATGAGTAGTTTTAATTATTTTTTCAGCCATAAATCTGATTTATCATCCAACCAAATTGTTTTGCATCATGGTCTTTATGGAAGGAAATTACTAGAAGTAAAGTGGATTTAATTTTGCATTAGTACGGTGCCATAATTGGTAGTAGTGGTGAGCACATTAGTAGAGTCTTTTCACTTATATAAATAAGAGATTTGTATAGTATTTAGGTTGGTTACCAAGCATAATAGAGGCGTTGAGATTGTAGCTTATTGTTCTCAAGTTATCATAGTCTGAAAACCACTCTAGATTAGTACTAGAAGTATTTTAGAGGTCTGGAATCATTTCAAATCAAGAAGAAAGTTGTGTGGGAAGTGAAGATTAGATCTTGGAAGCTAGAGTTCTCAAGAA
Organism: Sequoia sempervirens; assembly: GCA_007258455.2. NCBI lineage: Eukaryota > Viridiplantae > Streptophyta > Pinopsida > Cupressales > Cupressaceae > Sequoia > Sequoia sempervirens. The sequence goes on from VDFB02281492.1 coordinate 63,610,858, forward strand.
GCATTTAGTTGCAATCTGAAAGTAGAAATTACAGACATGTTTTATACATTTTAAAGCTGATTATTATCTTGTTTACAAGTTTGAGGAAAGATTGTTTAGAATGTGAAAAGAAAGAGAAGCATATGGCTGTTTTGAGAATCAACACATTTAGTTTGGTAATAAGAGACAAAATGATAATATCTTGTTAATGATGAACCTGAAAATATGAATAGTATGATACTATTTATGTACTCTAAATGCATTCTAAATGTACATGATTTTGTAACTAGTAATATGGTTTAATGGCTAGATTAAAAGTATCTATATTGTGTATATCTCTAAGAGTGATAAATAAGAATCAATAGTATGTTATACTGCATGAATATGAGCTTTTGGGGTTATAAGCACGTGAATCAAATGCTCATAAACTTGATATTATCACATCAAAAACTCCATTATCTTTTGTGTTAAAATATGAACCCAACCTTATGACTTGAAAATGAGAGTCTTAAATTATGAGAAAGAGGAAGTAATCCTCTAGTTGGCTCAATCAATGTTATTTCCATGAATGTATGATATGATGTCAATAATTTTTGAATGACCTTAATTATGTCAAGATGATGGCATAAGTGTCATCATTATCTATTTATATAACCTAAGAATAGGTGAATGGTAAGCCTTATCATGGGTTGATAGGTTTTGGAATAGAGACAATAGCCTAGACCCCAAATATTACAGGAATGTAATAGGGGAATTCATTATCCATAATGTTACAACTATCTAGTTATTTTAACCACCTTAGTGGGTATGCTTTTATGAATGTGAACCTTATGATAGTACAACCAATTGGTCTACAAAATGGTTAAACCATAGGTCATATAAAGTTCTCCAAGTCAAGTAGGGTGGGTAAACAAATGGCTTCACTCCAAGTAAGTAGCAATTGTATTTATTACAAATAACTTTAGCCAAAGTGAGTGCATTAGTCTATGGATGCACTTTCTAACTCACTATGTTCCAAATACTTAATGCAATGATTTTTCATTCATAGTTGGAAGGTCTCCATAGTTGATTGACAATATTGGTTAGTAGGGCACAACACCAAAGCTCAGATGGATATTAATAGAAGGTTCTTAACCATACCCTTCATTGAAGGGTAGGGACACTTCTAGTTAGGAAGGTGTGTGGGGGACTGCTAGTCCGTGGTTGGAAGTAAAGCACTTGGGTGATGCTCTCCCTCTTGCAGATGACATGTTGAGTCTTGGGAGATAGAATGAAAGTATTCAAATATGGATCTCTAACCTTGTTTCTTAAGTGTTTACATTATATATTTGTAATTGATTATGTGGAAAATGTTGAAAAAAAAAAAATTTATACTTTCTAGTTTGAAAAAGTGAAATGAAATTATTATGCTATGGAAGTATGTTATCAGTTATGCAATTGTAGCTTTCAATTATTGAAGAAATTTTTTATGTCCTATTTTTAAGGAATAGGTACTTTTTTCTTTTTGGTTAAAATTCCATGTAAATTCCTTGTTATAAGGTTGTGGTTGTTACAATAGGTGCTACAAGTGGTGAGGTGGTCACATCAACCCATGAGCACAAGCACACAATGATCATGTGTATAGGTAAGAAAAGTCAAGAAGACATATATTGTACCACAATAGACAAAGATCCTAGTGATTCCTCAATCAAGGTCTTCTTGGGGGAGGATCCTACCCTTTGTAAACATGTCCATGTAATTTCCTATGTAAAAAAATGAGGAACTTATCCCAGACAAGAACTAGGTCAAGTAAATTCTGATGACTTGATATGACACCAAAACACCCAAATTAACCTCAAAAAGTTTTGGTGGATCCAAGGTAGAGCTATTGTATCAAGAGAAATGAGGACCATGATATTGATATCTTTAACAAAAAATGATAGTAAGTTTCTATTGTTGGGACCCTATAGGTAGTGTCCTAAGAGGAGGTTGGATGGTACTTGAGGTGAGATTGAAGAAGATAATAGTATGATTCATGCCTTCATGAGATGTTGATAGGTCTCTCACATCTTGAGGATGGACTTCTCCATGGGTTTTACATGACACTAAAGTGGTTCATCCTTGGAAATATGTTATACACGAGAGGGTTGAGAATAAACTTAGACACACTAGACCTAGAGGGTGAAGATTCTAAAAAATAGAGATAAGAGTTACGATAGAAAACACAAGCCTCATGGTGTTTCTAAGGATGATGACACATATAAAGTAGGGACAATATTATCATCCTAAATCTAGCTATAATCAACAATAGGTCAAGATAGATATAATAGATCAACTCTTGAGATGAGGATACTTCCTAGAGTATGAGAGGAAACGAACTCAAGCACACTCTATAATGAATACTCTTAGGGGAAACCAATATTTCCAAGGATGAATTTTACCTCAAATAAAATAAAAAAGAGTGATGGTAAGGGATTGGAGTTCCTTAATAAGCTAAAGTGTTCAAGTCCTCTCATATGATGGAATGCACCATGAGAATTCATTGAACACTTTTAAATAAGATGCCTTAGAGGCTAGACCCTTAGATCAAGTCTCATTAGTATCTTTATGGAATTACTAGTCTATCTTGAATGAATGGTGATAAGATTCTTGTGATTGAGACTATCAACAACATCACTAGACACAATAAAGAAAATTCCAAAATTGATTGTTTTCCTCAAATGAAATGAAAGAAGCACAAACTAAACTTGAGGAATAGAAAGAATGAGAGGCAAAGTGCTTAGTAGGTCTATTGTTCGTGTTATTTTTATTTTCATGCTTCACACGAAGATCAAGTAGGGGATTCTTGGAGACATCTAACTTGTGATTATAAGATACATGAGGTGAGTTTCTAGAAGCATTATCCTTAGGTCTAAAATTGGTGTTTTAAACCAAAAACATGTCTCTAGTATTTATATATACATAATGGTAATGACAATTCTTAGGAAGGCTAAGCTTATGGGTGTAATTTACTCTACCTTTATATTTTTCCCTACCAACATCCTTTAAATTAGATAAAAATTTGACCTTGAGAGAGTCTATATCTTTCTTCTCAAATAAAAAACCAAGCACACAACTACAAGTCCTATTATGCATAAGATCATGTAAGGAATAAGGAGTGGGAGAAGGATTTGGAAGACAACTAGTATATATATACCAATCACCTCAAGCTACAATATCTTGGACACTAAGCATCATGTATCAAAACCTTGCAACTAGTGAGATTTTTGTAGTGAATTTCTTCCCTCAAAACTTGAGTAATTACATTCAAGGAAATCAAAGTAAAGACATTATGCACAACAAAAATGGACAACCAATTCCCATCTTTGAATAAAACAGAAAGTTGATGTCTTTATTCCCCTTTTTAGGGAATAAAGGTTGTTATCCCTTTAAAAAAAGGTTCTCAAAATTTCAAAGATGATAGTGAAGTTGTTGCCAATGTCAAAAAAATGTATAGAGAACTAGATGCATGGTTTTGCAACCAAGCCAAAGCATCAATTTATAGAGTTTAAGAGAAGAGGTTCAGCATGGGAAATTTCTCATTTTACCTATAATTACAAACCATGGAGAAGGCATAGATATTTATGTAACAATATCTCATCTGAATTACCTAAGAACACAAGAGGCTCTAAGAGTAGAACTATAAGGGGAAGTTGTCAATTACTAGGACTAGGGAATCCTTACTAAACATAACACTAGGCATCACTCCAATAAGGAAGTGATGGCCAAATAGGGGAAGAGGGGAAAATATCTCATACTGGGCAACATGAAGGATCATACCTCAAACATTATTCCCACAAGATGAAGGAGGATAGGTGAAAAATAAGGACATATAAGAACGAAACATGTAGGAGGAGGGATAACAAGAGGGAGCATATGTCGGTCCTTAAGAGGCTACTCGATAGGATAGGAAACTTAATGGAAGGATCACACAGATGATCTTGAGAGATGAAATCATGTCAAATATCATCCTTAAGATGGGAATCATGAAATCATAAATGACAATTTTATGAAAACTTGTAATTCCACTGTGGACTAAGCCTTGAGCCTAAAAAAGATTTGAAAGTAAGTGAAATGATCATTTGACTAGTATAAGGCTTGATGTTTGATATTGTTCAATATTACACCTTCCAAACTCCTATAAAGGTGAAATGATGACATGTTTAACAACAATTAAAAATATTGGGATAGTTAAAAGTAAGAAGGTCCTAGATGATGTGTTCAACCATGATCAAATGACAACCTAAAATTGAGATGGGAGAAAGGAGAATATGTTATATATAAATTGTGTGAAGTGTGTATGTTAATATTATGATAAGACTTGTATGATGATGAAAGATATGTACAACATTTTAAGACTTAAAATCTTCAATAAATAATCCTAACTTTATTTTGACCTTAGGTAATAGCACATCAACTCACCAAAACAAGATGATGAAAAAGGCAATTTAAAGTTGAATATCAATATTATACAGTGTATTTATATGTTGTGCCACTAAAGTGACCATTTATTTGTCGAAGAGTGTTCAAACCCAAAAGAAAAAGAAAAAATCTATAAATATTTAAAAAGAGGATCACTTGTTTAGTATTGTTTCTTCAGCCCTTGCAATATGTACAGGTCAATGTGTGCTTTCAAATCAAGCAAAACCCACGTAGAAACTATTAACTCCACCTCCATATACAATTACAATATGATAATATACATGGCAGTCTTTTACATTCCTCTCTTGGGCATTAAACTGCCATACTTGTTTAAACTCAACTGCATTAGACTGTAATGTACTAGGCATAACTTTCAACTTTACTGTTTTAGTCTTTCTTGTTGTACTTCGTATACCCGAGTAGCTACCTTTCTATACAATATTCCTTGTGCAATTTTAAGAGTAGCTATTATTATACTTGATCTAAACGATGCCATTTTTTATGCTCATGACTTCCTCAGAAAATTGGAATATGCTGCTTATCAGAACTAGTGGCTCTCACAGATTTCCAGAGATATCTCAGAGCCTTTTGATAATTCACAAATCCCATGAACCAAAACTCATGATTATCCACAGTTTGTACTTGTATGTATTTCTCTGCAGGCCTAGTCATATTCTCACATGGAATCACTGCTTTCAATCTTCCAACAGGTATGACCACCTGCACAAACCCAATAACAAATCTCAAACTCAGAAGATGAAACTTTTTAAGATAAAACAAGATAGATCAGTCATGATAACCATTGAATTCCACCTGCAAGTATTGTGAATATGTTTTAGTTAGCGCATGGGAGTCACCTATAAGATAAAATAGATATTAACTATAAGTCTTTTTATAATTTTTAAACCATATGACAGTAATCATAGAAATAATAGGGTAAAATAGATATTAACTTAATAAGAAGTAATGGCTAATTTTATTGTTATGAGCATCTTTAAATACTTTTTGAAAAGCATCACAAAATCATGGTAATCATAAAATCCTGTGTTCATTACCCTGTATTCATTCCACCTAGTCCTTCCATCAGAAGTTGTGTAGGAGAGAGGATGGTCACTGCAGAAGGCCAGTTTTTCAGTTGATATGAAGAGTAATCCTGCAACAGGGCCAGTGCTGGTGGACAAATAACAAGCAGAGGTCTTCAAAAGCTTTTCTGAAGGACCAACACTGAAGCTTTGTTTGAATATATTCTCAAGCCCACCTTCTGCCACTATTCTGGCCCCCAAACTCACCTTTGACCATACTGTTTCAGGCATACTTCCCCCAAGCTTCACTGCAAGAAGAAACAAGTAAAAATTAGTACTCTTCCCTAAGCTCTTCTACTAGCAATGATCAATGTATATGTCTTGGATTTCAGGAAGAATGTATCAGAAATAACTTACTGTGTATCAAAATGTTATCAACCAAAGTCTCAGCATTTTTGCTCCACCTATTCAAGGTGTGAAAGACCCCCTCAACCCTACCTGTGGAAACACATCAAACCAAGTTGTGGGTATTCAAAAATATTTTGAAGGAATGAATTTTCATTGAACCGTGCCATATATTGGTATTGAACTACCAATAAGCCTCTGTATAAATTTGCATGCTTTGATTGATATAAAAGCAAAACTAAATTATTCTTATGTATAATGCATACTAAACTTTAAATTTTAAATTTTATTTTCCATTACAGTGTATGAATATGGCCAGGAAAATTCTAGGGAAGAAGTTCTACTTCATGGCTGTAACAATGTGAATTGTTCTTCGAGAAAGGATACTTCCAATATTTAAGGATCAAAAGTCATTGTTTGGCAATCTAATTTGTCTTCGAGGGCTTGTCAGTGAGATGATGGGTGTGAAATGAAGTAAGAATTTGGGAGTCACAATTTTAAAATTATATAAATATATATATAAGAAAGAACTATTTTGAGCTAAATTGGAGAAAGCATAATACCACATATAAACGATTGGAATGCAAGAACATTACACGTTGCAGATGAATCACTCGAAGCTGCAGTGGCATCCAAAACATAAGGGCATGACTGCACTGTGGGGTTGCGAGAGACTTCCTGCATGGGGGGACTCAGATTTCTGCTCTGTGGATTAATATGACCGGCATGACTTCCATGGTCTACATCTTCATGGGAAGCTTTTGCAGGCTGCAATGGCAGTGGGGCTGTCCATGTAGCTGCAAGCTTATTGTTTGGATTTGCAGAAGGATGTGCTGGGCCACCCATTATATCTGTACCATAATTCTTCATAGGAAATGCTATTACTATATCAGTATTGCCCTTGTTGCTATTCATATTTTCTCTCTCTCTTGTTTTGCCATCAATCTGCTTATCTTTATCAGATGGCTGGCCATTAAACCTGACCTTTTTCTGCTGAGATTTGTGATTCAAATCCATTGCTCAAAACAATGTATGCAGGACCATGAAAATAATAATATCAGAGAACTTCATAATTCTCAACAATTGAGAGACAGTGCAAAACAAACCCAATTATCAGTTTTAAATCAAGCATATCTTACAGTCATTAAAATCTTCTCACCCACTCAATCGAATAAACATAAAAGCAAAATCTATAAAGTATTGTTTAAAGCAATAAGCAACCCATCTGGCATATCTCTGTAGAGAACATCTGTACAGTAGGCAAAATTCCCACTTGCTGATATGAAATATTTTCTTTTTTTTTCTTGGGCTCCATACTATTAAAAACACAAAGTAATGCATCCAACTGACTCTTCCATCAAAGGTTTTGATATCTTCTTGCATGTCTTAAGGAAAGACTTTATACCCTAGAATCTTCATGTAGGGACCATACAGCCAAAATGTCTTGGAACCTTAGAAGTGCTCTAGAAAAGCTTATGAATCATAAACATATATTTGAAGCAACTGGTAAAACATCATGCAAATGGCTACAGATTCATTGCAAGAACATGGACATTATTTATTTATTTATTTCCAAATTATAGCACAATGTATACTTCAATACAGCAAACAAAAGTAAGTTTAGTCACACTCTTGAGTGGAAATGTGGAATATAATGCTGGCTATGAAAGGGATAAGATGGAATAAAGTTGTCCATGACTGTTTAGAGATACGCCATGGAAAGCCTTGTCAAAAACAGTGGAATACCCCATCTGTTATTATTTGCCTTTATTCTTTGACTAATGTGTCTTTATAGGCGGTAGGCGGTAGGCGGTAAAATAATTCTTTTACTCCAAGCAAGAACATAGCCTTATGCCTTTCACATGATACAAGCCAAAAAAATATTACATTGGCATTCTAAGTATAAATGCTTTTCAAGGTAGAACCCGTAATAAGAAGCATATATTCAAATTAAAAAGTGTCTTGTCCAGAAATAAAATGCTTTAAATTAAAAAATTAGGTTAATATATAATTAATTAAATCTAATTTATATTAATTAGAGTTAAATTGATAATTATAATAAATATTTAGAAATTAAATGTTTCAAGATTGGATAATTTAGTTTTAGGATTGAAACATAGAAAAAGAGGAGATGATCTCAATGATGTTCTAAATGCAAAGAACCTAGGATCAATTCCACTTTCCTAAAAAAAATCATTAGGATACAAACTCACAAGGTGCATAGATTGACTTTCAACCTCAAAGGTGAGCCAATTAGACCTGGATCTGATCCTTTTGAGTCTTAGAGATTAATTGAAAATGATTTGGAATAATTAACCTAATTGAACTATATAACCTAGTATGAAAAATGCAATATTATGGAAATATATAGACTGAAATTGAAGATTACATGTGGATCTAGGAAGTGTCGGATGATGTATAGTTGTCACCAGAAGTTGGATCTGAGTGTTGTCGAAGGACTGGGTCACCCTTGAGCGAATGGGTCTTTGATGAGGGGGCCTGAACTACTTTTACAATCCTCAAATGCAAGATTTGAGCTTTTGATTCCAGGTTGCAGAAGTGTCAGAATGTCATCAATAAATTCTACAATTGAGTTTTTTTAGCTTGACAACATTGATGACAACAAATGCAACAATGGAAAATTTGTCTTCAATCTTTCTTCAATCCTCTTCAAACCTATAACCTACACATTCAAAGAGGGGGAAAATATTGGGCCATTTAGGGGTTTGCCTCAGTCAAAGCCCATGTAAGTGTTTCCACTTCCACAATGACAATGTAAATGATAAGAATGATAATTGAAAGGAAGGAATGATGAATGAATAAAAAGTTGCAACTCACCACCCTTCAATGGCTTCTTTTAAGGACTAAAGTTATACACATCACCTTAAGGATTTGAATCTTGTTTGCTTGAATGTTTGAATGCTTTGGAGACCTACAACAAAGGTTAGCCTTCACAAAACAATGAACATGAACACGAGTGATCCCACAATACTAGTTTACAATTTTTGGCCAAACTGGATACTGAACTGATTTTTTCTAACTAAATCTTCACTTTCGGGCACCTATAGCATCTAAACCATGAGGAATTTGAAGATGATGCAAACTAATGATTTGTGAAATTTTGTCCTATAGATTCTAAATATATTTTTTTTTTAATTTTTGGAATTAGATTGCACTTTTTTTTCCATCTCCTTCGAAAACTAGTTTTTTCAATAAACACCATTTTTAAGGAGTGACGCTCACCGTATACAACATAACTTTTTTTTCCATGAAGGATAAAATTTAATTTTTCAAATTTAGATTTATAACTATGATATCTAGTGCTTCCAATTGGTTTCATAGTGTTTTATTAAATATTTTTTCCTTAATCAAGTTTCAAAGTCAAACCAATTACAATTAGACATAGGCATACCGTATACAACATAACTTTTTTTGCATGTATCGAATTCAATTTTTTTTGTTGGATCAAGGACTTCAATATCTAGTGAACTCGATATTTTTTAAAAAAATTTGATAATCTGCTATTTTTCAACATGTGCAGAACAAAGAGCTTGATTTTGTTTAAAACCTATGTTTAATCAAACTAAAAAAACAAATACATAATAAAACCAAAACATATTAAAACTATATTCGTTGGATAGCTTGTTCTAAGGACTACCATCAACCAGTTGGGTCTATGAAGTCTCCTCCATTTTCATCCTCAACTCAAGCTTCGAAGGGAAAAAATTTGGAGTTTTTGGGTGTCAAAAGGGTGGAAAGGGGGGTTTGAGAGAACCCCCTTGGAGGTTCGCTCAAAAAAGGGTTTGCTCGAACTAGGGTTCAAGTGAACCCCATTTCCACAACCCTTTCCTTCTCTTGTTTCTTAGGAAATGTGGGACCCAGCATTTAATGGGTTCACTCGAAGGGGAGTTCGCTATTTGCTCAAACCGAATGTTCGCTCAAACCCCCAAAAACCATTTTTTTTTTGCATGGGGCATTTTTTACAACTTTTCCTTCCTCATTGGAATTGTAAACTAGTTTTGTGGGCTTAGCCACACACATAAACTCACATAGAATTTGTCATGATGTTAGGATCTTGAATTGCTACAAGAATGCTCTGAAATGTTGCTCTTGACTTGCTCATTAGTGCTCTTGATCATAAGTTTTCTCATATATTTCTTGTTAATACTTGTTAGATTTCAAATTTGATAAAATAACTAGGTATTTATATGCAATTATACTATTTTCCCAAAAAAAAGATTTCAAAATCCAACACTTGATATTTAAATTTTAGATGTTAAAATATCGCCAACAACATATTTGAATTTGGGTCTTGACAAAAAAGGACCCATTCACCCATGGGAAATGGGTCTTGGCCCAAAATTCTAGGACACACTTAGTCGGGAACAAAATAACAATTGGTTGCATTTATTCAATGCTTGCAGTCCTTCGAAAAATGGTAAAAATTAGGCTTTGGAATGCATAATTTAGAAAATTAGGAGCTTAACTAAGTCCAATAAATTAGGGGGACAAAACATAATGTGAAATTATTAAGGCTGACAATTTTCAACACTACATTTAGCCCTCACTTTAGTGAGAGTATGAGCTTGCACTCAGACTCACTAAAATAAAGAAATATATGCCAAGAGTGGTTCAAATCTATAAAATGTTGAAGAGATAGGGTGAATAAGGATCAAGGAAGGTGATCAACCCCTGGGATCCAAGATTCCCATGACAAAAAGTGTTTATGACTCACAATAGCAAAGTACGATATTTTCCTAGGTGAATTATAAACTAGAAGGAACACTCACTAGTGAGGACCATTTTCCACTAAGTGAGCCCCCAAGACAAAGATGAGAAACACACTAGGTCTACTAGGTGTACCCTAATAAGGCAGAAAAAGAGAAACACAAACTAGGTCTATAAGGTGTGCCCATAACAACCATTTTGTCTTGAAAAATCTATTCAACCAACTCACAAACACATTTAAGAATAACAACATATGAAAAAAGGAAGTGGGGAATACTTGCATGCATTGAGCATTTATAATGGATTTTTGGTGCTCGAAATAGGTAGGTGAGCTATAAATACTCAATTTTAATAAATTTCAAGATAGAAAAGAGGTCCAACAAAGAAAGAGGAGGTAACAAATGAATATCAAGCTCTATGTGATGAGAAGGAAGAGATATAAAGGCTATGTGAAACAAAAAGAGAAAGGAAGTTCTATTAAAAAATTTTTATTTGAGTTTTGTCCTCACATGTGAGAGAAGTGAACCCATGTAAAACAAAATAGGAAGAGATTTAGGGAAAACTAGAAAACTAAAAAGAGGAAGGAAGGTGAGAGGTGGGCCACCATCCAAAGGGGATTTTATACTCATGTGTGTTGGTAAATAGATTCTCTTTATGAAATCACTATAGTTGTTTGAGTAAAAATCCCTTCTCAATATGATGTCTCAACCTTTGCAAGTCCTAGCATTTATTTTTGTGTTTAATTATTTATTTTATCCTAATGTTTTATGTTTACTATGTTGTATCACTTTTTGGGACCTACCGTTTGAGGTGGCATCCTACATGGAGGTGATGTGTATAACATGGAAGCACAAATTGCGGAAGTAGGTATCCAACTTGGTGGACCCCATCATGTAGCTAATTTAGTGGTGTTTTTCATGTTGTGTGAGTTTTATGACAAATTATGATGGGAACTTATGACATGGCTGATTTTTGATTGATTATGCTAGTGGAAGAGTTAACTATAACAGGTGTTCCCCATGTAATGGTGGTGCCTATGCATGCAAGGTGTTTTTATGCATATAGGTGCATTACATGTTCAATGAGTCCTATGCATGAGGAGATGGGCATTTGAAATGGAAAAAGAAAATTATGCAGATCGTGTTTATGACATTGCACTTCATGGAAAGTTTTCGCATGCATGCAAGTGGTGTGCATGTCAAGGAGACTCAAGATAGGCATCTAGGAATTCAATTTGTGGCATGTGGATATCCTAAGCATTTGTGTTCACTCATACAGTTAAATTTATTTGGTACTTTGTCATTTTACATTGTACTGCAGGGTTGAAGATTTCTTGAGTATTGTTATGTTGTTGGAATCACTCCAAAAAACTTGTTGTTATTGAAGACTCTATATGAGCTTACCTATGTGATTGTATTGTAACATTTTTTAAATTACTAATAATTCAAAGAGTTGTGTTTTTTGGGTGTGGGACTTTTCTCCTGAAAGGGTTTTCCTCACATTATATTGTGTTATGGTTTATTTTGTTTTGCATAATCTATTTAAGTTAAAAGAATGTGCATTTGAATGTGTAACCGATAAGGGCTTGTAAAAAAATTACACTCTATGCCACTTAGATTGGTGTAGGAAGCTACTTTCTCTTACCTAGGTTCCTTTTATCTAGTATTAGAGCCACAACAATTTTCATCTCATTGTTGAGTAAAGGGTTTTTGTACTAACCTTTGTTTGAGTGGGAGATTTTGCAGAAGTATATTTCATGACCTTGTTGGAGGAAAAATATGGGGAGCGCATCCAAAAGGATATAGATGGAGAAGTTTTGAGTTGTGGAAGCTCAAAATGGAAGATATGTGCATAGAAAAAGATCTATGGGTTGTGATATCTGATGTAAAACCTACTAGCATGACTCAAGAAATCTAAGAGCTATTGGATTAAAAATACAAGGGTTTGATAAGAATTTGTTTGGCTTAATCTATTTTGTTGAATATCCATGAAGAGAATTATAATGAAACAATCCTTTGGAAGAATCTTGGAGAAATTTATTAGGCTAAATCCTTAGTAAATAAGTTATTCCTAAGAAAGAAGTTATATTCTTTAAGGATGGAAGGAGGATTTATGGTTGATCACCTGAATGCCTTTAACATGCTTGTTCCTAATTAGGTTTTATTGGTGTGAATATGGAGGATGATAATCATTGCATGACATTGTTATGGTCTTTACTAGAATCATGGTATCACCTTGGCATGGCCATTAAGAGTACCACTACCACCTTCAATATGGATGAATTGGTTGCATCACTCCTATATGAAGAGATACAGAGAAAATATTCCAAGATGGATAAGGAGGCACTTGTTGTTCATGGTAGATCAAAGGAGAAATACAAGAAGGACAAGAAATAAAAATAAAATATCCCTAAGGAGATCTGAGTCTCCTAGAAATTTCAAGGAAAAATATTGGAACTACAATAAATTTGATCATTACCACAAAGCATCGAAGGAGAAAAACAAGAGAAACCAAAAGAAATTATTTGATTTTTATTTAGATAAATCCACTTAGGATGATGTAGATGTTTTCTTCACAACCTTGGAAATGCATGCATTTGAAGATGTGTGGTTGATAGACTCTAGCGCATCTTTCCACATGACCTCACATAGGGTTTGGTTCTCAAACTATAAATAATATGATGGTGCAAAGATCTATCTAGGTTTTGACTCTCATTCTGAGTATTGTTGGTCATCGAAGAGTCAAGATTTGATTCCTTGATGGTAGAGTGAAGTGGATAGAACTTTCTTGTGTTGTATATCCTTGGTTTGGTACAAAACCTCCTTTCAGTAAGCAAGTTGAATGATGTGGGTGTGCATGTTGTTTTCTCTAGTGGAGAATGTAATATTACTAGAGGATTTATGGTGTTGGCAAAGGGTGTGTGAATTGACATTTTATTTAAGTTGGATGCATGCACTATCCAATATAATATTTATTTTTACAAGTTGAAGAAAAGAGACTTAGATTCTTCATCCTCACCATTGGATCAAGCGGTGGAGAAATTCATTGCATATAATTTTGGTGGTCATGTGTTTTGGGTACCTAAGGGTTCTCATTCCTTGGAGATACAAATTCCAAAAGAGAATACAATTCTATGGCACTAGATACTTGACCATATTGATGAGAACAACCTTAGATCCCTGAAAAATAAATGCCTCATAGAGGGTATTGATGATTGTAATCTCAATTTTGACTTTTGTGAACATTTCATCTATGGAAAATGAAACCATGTTTAGTTTTATTCTAGTTCTTATAAATCTTTTGAGGTTTTGGACTATATTCATTCAAATGTGTTTTGTCTTGTTAATGTTATTTTGTGATCAAAATCTATATATTTTGTTTCATTCATTAATGACTATAGTAGAAGGAAAACAAATTATTTCCTCTAGAGTAAATTTGAATTCTTTAGTCGGTTTAAGGAGTTTTAAGCCTTTGTTAACTAATAATACTAATAATACTAGTCAGCTTTTTCAAAAATAATTCACAAGTTTTATAAAGAGCATAAGATTGAGAGGCATAAGATGAATCCATACATACCTCAGTATAATGGATTTATAGAGAGGATGAACAAGATATTGATGAAGAGGGCTAAGATTGTGATGAGTGGATTTGAGCTTGAACAAAAAAATTGGGCTGAAGATTCTTTCATTGTATGTTATCTAGTAAATAAATCTCTTACATCAATGATTGATAAGACAACCATGGAGGTGTGCTCGGGTGAGGAATCTATGAGAATTTGGTTGTGAGGAATACATGCATGTGCCAAATGAGAAGAGGTGTAAGTTGGAGAACAAGTTCATTAAGTGTATCTTCATTGATTATAGTGTTAGTGTGAAAGGGTAAGAGCTTTGGGGTCTAGTGGTTGAGAAGATTTTGTACAATAGATGTGTGATATTTAGAGATTTGAAACCTTTTTTTTTATTCTACAACTAGAAAAATAAAAGGAAAAGGATGTAGTTAATGTTCCACCTAATCCAACAAAAAATAAACTATTTACACCTATTGGAATGAATGATGAGGAAAGATTTAGTAGATCTAAAAGATTGAAGAAGAAGAAGAACCTCGACCTTAACCTTTGAGGAGGTCTATGAGAGTTAGGAAATAATTGGAAATGTTTGATTACTAACAATAATGAGAGTAGGATTGTAAAAGAGGTTATGTGTATGAGTGATTTAGATTCTTGGATGAAATCCATGGATGAAGATATCGATGCATTAAAGAAAAATAATACATGGGATCTAGTGAATTTTCATAAAGGACGTAAAATTGTTGGTTGTAAATGGGTGACAAGAAAAAGCAAGATCCTAATGGTAGTGTTGGGAAGCATAATAAATGGTTAGTCACAAAGGGGTATTCATAGGTGTGTTAGAACACATTTGTTATGGTGCCAAAATACCAACCTATTAATGCTCGATACAAATGCCAAAGATAAGTGGATCCATGAAGGTGGTCAGTCCATGTCCCGAATCTAAAGGTAGAGTCTAGTGATTAGTCCAACAAGGTGGAGGGAATTAATTATGGTGAAATATTATTGTATGTATTAATGACATTCATTTCATTCTTGTTATGACTTGTTGGAGCTTATGATTTAAAAGTTATGTTGATGGATGTGAAGACAAAATTCCTTCATGATGATTTGGAGGAGGATATCTATGACATAGCTAGATAATTTCATTGTCAATGGTAAATAAGGTTTGGTTTACAAGTTGAAGAAGTCTCTATATGCTCTAAAACAACCTCCTAGGATGTGGTCCCACTCTCATTATTGCATTATATATTGATGATATGTTATTTTTTGGAATGGTAAAGGTTTGATTTCTAACTTGAAGTCCCATTTATCAGTACAACTTGAGATGAAACATCTAGGTGTAGCTAGTTACATCTTGGGAATGGAGATTAGAAGATACAAAACCAATAATTTTTTTTGGTTAAGCTATAGAAAGTATGTGAACTCAATGTTAGAGAGATTCAACATGACAACTTGTAGATCCTTGGTAGTTCATGTTCTACAATGAACAAAGTTATCTATAGAGGACTGTCTAAAATCTCTTACTAATATGGAGGACATGAGAAGATTACCTCATGTGAGTTTTATTGCAATTTTGATTTATTTGATTACCTATATGAGGCTAGATATTACCCAACCAATAGGATTCTTGAGGTAGTTTACTGCTAATCTTGGATGGGTATATTGTGATGCAATGAAGAGATTGTTCAAATACTTGAAGGATGCTTTTGTTTATTCCTTATGCTTTCATAGTTATCCTACTAGACCTTGAAATTAAATTTGTATTCATGGATATGTGGATTTAGATTGGGCAAGTGATATTGACAGTAAAATATCGCCCAATGGATATGTGCATTTATAATGTTTGGTAGTGCTATCAGTTGGATGAGTAAGAGACAAGTTGTCGCTTTGACCATAATAGAAGTAGAGTATACCATAGTTAATCATGCTTGTAAGGAATCCAATTTTATTAGATAGTTGTGTTCTAATGGTGGGCTTGATGTAAGGAATATTTATATCTATTCTGACATTCAAAGTGTCATTTTATTAGTGAAGAATCCTATTTTACATGCAATAACAAATCACACTGATGTATAGTTTTATTTTTTCCATGACATGTTGGAATATGGGAAGGTGAAATTAGATAATGTTGAAAATTTGATGAATATTACATAGGCATTGACAAAGCCTATTAGCATGAAGAATTTTAGATTGTGTTCTAGTTCCATGGGCCTCTTGATCCCAATAGTTGATTGCTACTTGGATCTTGAAAGGTTTTCAAAATGTGGGAGAATGTTGGTATTATGGTGTCTAAACCTTTGCAAGTGGTGTAGTCAAGGATTGAGGGTCCAAGGATAGGACTGTCCAACCTTGCAGCAAGAGTAACCACAATGGAAACTTAAATAATTGGAACAACAATCACACATGGAAATATAGAGAATGATCAATTATTCACTTGAAACATGCCCTGCCTTCTGGCTTATAGAATTACAGAATGATATGGCGTTAAGCCCATAAATACAATGCAGTTCAAAGCCCTTATTTCCTTAGATCCTTCTATCTTGATTGATTTCCTAATGCAACTACATGATGCCTATATATACTAATTCCCGGCTCCAGAAAAAAGGTATGCATTGGTCTCAAGATGTCTCAAACCCTAAAGTAGATGAAACATGTGAAGGTCGGCCAAAACATATGATTTTCCTTTGATCCTTGGACAAACATGATGTGGATCGGAATTAAGGTTCCTCGATGAATGTGGATCCTTATGGAAAGGTCTCTTGAGCTCCGCAAGTCACGGGATAGGTCTACACACTTGAAAATACAAGAAAAATTGGTGAATGCTCTTTTTCCAAATGCATTTGATATTATGTTGGCGATAACTTTGTGCTAGAATCTCCAAAACAAATGAATTTTGGATATGATGTAGATGTTGCAATGAATATCATATATCCTACTCTGCAAAATCTAATGTTATAATGTGGTACAATGTGGTATGAAATACTAAGACTAGGTCCTAATAGATAACTATTGAAATGTAAAAAAACATGAATGCAAATATTTTTGGTTGATGCAAGATTGCTTGAAACTTGGGATGATTCTACATCAGAAACCCGAGGTTGAAGAAAAGTGAGCCTCTCACTTTCTTGGGGCTAGAGGAAAACCAATGTGGTCCACCTCATCCTGAGAAATCCGTGATGAGTCTCCCTCTATCCTTCCTTTCCATTTGACTAGATATTCCTTGTATTGCCTTCCTCTGGTACTGCGTCCAACTTTGTTGTCTAGAATTTCCTCAATTTCCTCTGGATGATGTGCTATCTGGTCCAACAAACCAACTTCTCTGTCCTCCGGTGACTCTCCTTCATGATACTAGTATCTAGGTTTGCAATGTTGAATATAGGTGATATGCCAAATTCCTCTGGTAGTTCCCACTTCATTTGCATTTCTAGAATCAAATTGCTTGATGATCTTACAAGGTCCAAAATTCTTCATCTTCAGTTTATTGTATGTGCCAACTGGAAATCTTTCATTTCTCAGATATACCATTACTTCCTCCCCTATTGCAAACTCCTTTGGTCTCCTCTTCTTATCTACTATCTCCTTGTAGGTATTTTTCATCTTCTCTAGGTGCTCCTTGACTTGAGTATTCATTGTTTCCATGAATCCAGCAAATTCTTCTACCTCCACATTCCTTTTATTCTCCATACTACTATCCCTTAATTCTGCTACTCCTCTGGGTAGTTGTCATGTCACAATCTCAAATGGTGTCTTACTTGTGCTATGGTTTACTGAAATATTGTATGCAAATTATGCTTGTGGCAGTATCAAATCCCAATTTCCTTCTTTCCCTTCAGTCAAACATCTCAACAAGTTCCCCAAGCTCCTATTTACTAATTTTGTTTATCCATTTTTCTATGGGTGAAATTTTGAACTATACTTCATTTATGTCTTCATATTCTTCTACAATGTTTTCCAAAAATATCTAATGAACTTAGTGTCCTTGTCTGATACTATACTCTTTGGTAGTCCATGTAATCTCACAATCTCCTTGAAAAATAGGTCTACAATATGTACTGCATCACTAGTCTTCTTACAAGGTATGAAATGTGCCATCTTGGAAAATCTATCCACATCCACAAATACAAAATCAAATCCTCTTGTCCTTGGTAGTCCCAACACAAAATCCATGCTAATATCCTCCCATGGTCTCTCTGATACTATCAACGGTGTATACATTCCAGTATTCTGATTGTTTCCTTTTGCAACCTGAAAAACCCTGCAACCTTGAACATACTTCTTGACATCCTTAGACAATTATGGCCAAAAATAGTTCTCTCACCAATGCTATGTCTTATCAATTCCAAAATGTCTTGCTAGTCCTCCGCAATGTTTTTCCTTGATGAAATTCTGCCTCATTGAACTCCTAGGGATACACAACTGATTATTCTTGAATAACATACCTTCCTGAATGAAAGAATCCAACCATCTACTTCTATCTATCTCCATAGGTTCCTTGTAATACTTCCATGTCTCCGCAAAATCAATGTCCCCTTCATACATATGCTTCACTTCTTAAAAACTAAATACTTCAATTCTCATCTCGGTCAAAAAACTCCTTCTCTAGCTCAATGCATATGCAAACTTGTTTGACTTCCCACTCTAGTGCTTCAACACAAATGTGTAACTCTGCAAGAACTCCACCCATCTGATATGCCTCTAGTTCAACTTCCCTTGACTATTCAAATATTGCAAATCTTGATGATCCATATACAACATGAATTCCTTAGGTAACAAGTAATGTCTCCACTTCTTCAAGGCTTGTATAATTGCATAGAATTCTTGATCATAAACTAAACACCTTCTCCTAGCATCATTCAATCTCTCACTGAGTAGGCTACTGGTCTCCCTTCCTGACTTAACACAGCTCATATTGCACTTCTGCTAGCATCACAATCCACTTGGAATACATTATCAAATTCTGGTAGTTCCAACACAAGTTGTTTTGTCACCTTTTGCTTCAACAACTCAAAAATATTTTTTGCTCTTGATGTCCACTTGAATTCCTTCCGGTCACCCCTCATTGTCCTTGTCATAGGTTTGCAAATACCACTAAATTTTTTGATGAACTTCTGGTAAAAGGTTGCTAGTCCATGAAATGATCTTACTTCTCTTATGTTCATAGGTGTAGGCCATTTGACTATTGCTCTAACCTTCTCAAGGTCCATCTTAAAGCCTTCTGCAAATATCACAAATCCTAGATACACTAGTTCCTCCTTCATGAAACTAAACTTCTTGATGTTTATCGATAACTTCTCTTCTCTTAGCCTCTGAAATAAATGTTCGATGTGCTCCAAATGTTCTTCCTTAGTCTTACTAAAAATCATAATATCATCTAGATAAACAATGATAAACTTACCCAAGAATTTCTTCAAGACTTCATTCATCAGCCTCATAAATGTACTATATGCAGTAGTTAGTCCAAATGGCATGAGCAACCACTCATATAACCCATCATTTTTCTTGAAAGCAGTCTTCCATTAATCTCCCTCTCTAATCATGATCTGATGGCATCCACTCTTTAAATCTATCTTGGTGAAATACTTTTCTCCACTCAGACTATTCATGATGTCATCCATCCTAGGCAATGGCAATTTATACTTCACTGTGATCTTATTGATAGCTCTTGAATCTGTACACATCCTCCATTCTCCATCTTTCTTAGGTGCAAGTACAATTGGTATCACACATGGGCTCATACTATCTCTAATCAATCCTTTTTGCAACAGTTCCTATATCTATCTATTTAGCTCCACATTCTCTGTTAGTGTCATCTAGTGTACAACTTTGTTTGGAATACTAGCTCCCGAAATGAGATCTATATGATGACTGATACTCTGGATCAGTGGTAATCCTTTAGACACATTTTCTAATACAAGATCTTGGTACTTTGTTATTAGTTCAATGACTTCCTTCTTCGGTGATTCTTCTCTTGTGATTTTCTCTACATTTAAGGCTTTTTACTTCCTTGGAATCAAAGAAAAATGCATGTTCTCATGTCTCAATCCATCTAGAAATTTCCTTCCATCTACCAAATTGATTCTAGTTGTTCCAAATACTTCACTTTTTGGTTCATCCTCCAATGGTGTCAAGGATATTCTCTTTCCATTGGAAGTTATGGTATAAGTATGATTTCTCCCATCATGTATAGCTTTCTTATCATACTTCTAAGGTCTACCCAACAATATATGGCATACATCCATCGGCATAATATCACACAACACTTCATCATGATATGATCCTATTTTGAATTTCACTAGACATTGCTCACTCACTAGTATCTTGTGCTCGTCATGAATCTAGGCTCTCCTATAAGGTTTTATATGTTTTCTTCTTTCCAAATTTAACTTTGTCACCATTTCCTCAAAAACTGGATTATCCATACTACCACTATCAATGATAACTTTGCAACACTTACCTCTTGCTTTGCATCTAGTCCAAAACAAACTTTTACACTGTGGTGCTTCCTTAGGTACTTATTTCTTCTAGAACAATGATCTCATGAATAATTATTCTCCCTTCTTAGGACTTCCTCCAGAATTTAGTGATTTCACTAGTTCTTCCTCTGTATATCCGGTTCTTGCATGATTTTCATTCTTCTTACTTTCTTGAAGACACTCAAATGTTCTATGTCCTTCACCTCCAAACTTGAAATAGGTTCCTCTAAAAGTTCTCTTGTCATATCCTCTCTCATCTCTCTGGTATCCATCATTGAGGTAAGAATTATAACCTATTTTGTTGTGGTGGTAAGAATTTCTATCATCCCTTCCTCTCTGGTATGAACTGGAATCCTTCTCTTCCTTGTGGTATGTATCTTTGTCCTTGTTTTTCTCCACATATGGCTTATCTCCTTTAGAATGTGACCTTCCTCTTTGAAATCTACCTCCTCTTCCTCTCTGCCTCTATTCATGTCTTTTTTTAGTTTTTCATCAACCTTTAATGCAAACTGATGTGCTTCCTCTACCGAATTCATCCTTACCAGACTCAACTCCTCCTGAATGTTCATCCTCAGCCCATTGATATATCTTGCCACTTTCTCCTTACTTGCTTCACTATGTCTAGTCCTGATAATGATCTTACAAAATTCCTTAATGTATTATTTCACAGTCTTCTCCTTCTATCTCAGGTCTTACAATCTCTTCAGCAGCTCCAACTCATAGTCTGCAGGTATAAACTAGTTCTTCAATTTTGTCACCATTCTATCCCATTTCACAATATTCTCTTTACCTTTTTTGTTTCTCTCCAATTGAACTTCCTTCTGCCATATTGCAGCATGTCTTTTCAACTTAGTCTTCACAAATCTCACTCTCTCTGGATCTTCAATTTCTTCATATTCAAAGCATTCCTCAATGTCATTTATCCAATCTATCAACTCCTCGGGGTTTAGGTTACCGATATAGTTCAAAATCTCCATTCTAGGTCGCTTTCCTATTTTTGAAATAGCCTTCAACATGTTCATCTAATCTAATTCTTCCTCTTTTGAGGTTTCTTCAACTCGATCCATAATTTGAACTTCATGATCATCACTTTCATCATTAGGTCTAGGGTTTAAACATTTTCTTTTGTCTTCCTCAATAGCATCCAATCTCACTTTCATTGTTCACATCATTTCCATCATCTCATCCATCTTTCTAGCAACATTAATAGTAGTATGAATTTTCCTTGGTGACATCTTTTCCTAGGATCTGGTGCAACTACCTTAGGTTAATGATCTGGCTACAGGGTTGCAACTACCTCACAATCGACAATCTATTGGAAAACACAAGTAGGTTGCTTCAAGTTGGGAATCTTTCCACCTTTTCTCTCCCAAAGTTCACAAACTCACTCTAATACAACTTGGTGTAGTCAAGGATGGAGGTTCTAGGGATAGGATTGTCCAACCTTGTAGCAAGAGTAAGCACAATGGAAAATCAAAGAATTGGAACAACAATCACATATGGAAATATAAAGAATGATCAATTATTCATTGACAACATGCCCTGCCTTCTGGCTTACAGAATTATAGAATGATATGGCATTAAGCCTAGAAATACAATGTGGGTCAAAGCCCTTATTTCCCTAGATCCTTCTATCTTGATTGATTTCCTAATGTAACTACATGATTCCTATATATACTAATTCCCATATCTAGAAAAAGGTCCATGTTGGCCTCAAGAGGTCTCAAACCCTAAAGTAGATGAAACATGTGAAGGTCAGCCAAAACATATGATGTTCCTTTGATCCTTGGACAAATATGATGCAGATCAGAATGAAGGTTCCTCTATGAATGTGTATCCTTATGGAAAGGTCTCCTAAGATCCACAAGTCATGAGATAGGTCTGCACACTTGAAAAGCCAAGATAGGTTGGTGAATGCTCTCTGTCCAGATGCAACTGATATTCTATTGGCGATAACTTCATGCTAGAATCTCCAAAACACTTGAATTCTAGATATGATGTATATGTTGCAATGAAGATCATATATCTTTCTTTGTGAGCTCTAATATTATAATGCGGTATGAAATACTAAGACTGGGCCCTAACAGATATCTACTGAAATGCAAGAAAACATGAATGCATATATTTTTGGTTCAAGCAAGATTGCTTGAAATGTGGGATGCTCCTACTTATCAATTGATGAGCTAAAGGGGCTCTATTATGAATGGTTCATAAGGCACAACACTTGTTGAAGGTTTTTCAAATGGGGTAACAACTCAAGCGGGCTTAACCTTGGAGAAAACTCCCTGGTTAAGTGCGCTTGAGCTGGAGCAATACTGGGATGGGTGACCTCTCGGGACGGACCAGTGCTTCACCTCTGTGAGCATCACCTAGATGCAATGAGTGCTAAGTGGACCATTCGATATCATGAGAGATGGGTTCTTGTTGAACCACTACTCATGAAACATGGGTCAATGAGTTTACTTCGAAACTACGGTTGAATCCTAATAGCAATATCATAATTTGACCTTGGTGGAAAAATACCTCCTACTTATCAATTGTGAGCTAAAGGAGCTCTATTATGAATGGTTCATAAGGCACAACACTTGCTGAAGGTTTTGCAAATGGGGTAACAACTCAAGCGGGCTTAACCTTGGAAAACTCCACAGTTAAATGGGCTAGGCTTGATCTTGGGATGGGTGACCTCCGGGGCGGACCAGTGCTTCACCTCTGTGAGCATCACCTAGATGCAATGAGTGCTAAGTGGACCATTCGATATCATGAGAGATGGGTTCTTGTTGAACCACTACTCATGAAACATGGGTCAATGAGTTTGACTCGAAACTACGCGGTTGAATCTTGATAGCAATATCATAAGCCATAACATTTATTTTGGTCTTTAACTATTTACTTTATCCTAATTTTTATTCCTACTATGTTATATCACTTTGTGGGACTACCAATTGAGGTGGCAACCTACATGGAGGTAATGTGTATGATATGGAATAAAAATTTATGGAAGTATGCATTTTAATTGGTGGACCCCACCATGTACCTAATTTAATGGCTTTTGTCATGTTGTAATAGTTCATATGACAAATGATGACAAGGATGGTTTGTGATTGACTATGATAGTGGAAGTGTTACCTATAATAGGTGGGCCCCATGCAATGTGATGGTCTCAATAATTGGCTAGTTTCCCTTTTACTATTTCATACTTTTCATTATTTCTTTCGACTAAGTTTCAAGGCATTACCAAGACCTTTTATCATATTATACACTTTTAAGTAATCTTAAGCATGTGGAAATGGAAACATGTTATGTTGATATGTGTATGTATGAATTTATGAATGTCTATGAAATTTAGTAGGATTTTATGTTTAATTTATGATTGTTAATAATGGCAATGCCTTAGGAATAAGACTCGCATTTACAACAACAACTATCAACCCACAACAATAGGTTTCTTAGCCCGCTGTATCTCTAGAAATTTATATTTGATTAGGTTACAATTTCTAAATCTAAAAAATCCAAAGAGATAATGGAGAGCAAAGGAGAAAACATGAAAATAAATGAAGCAAAGTTACCCAAATCTTCAATCTCCATGGCTGACCTCCATCACACCTTCTAGCTTGTTGCAAGTTGAAGACTTCCCTCAAATTCTTCGAGCAACTTTAAGATTATGCCATGTCCTACACAAGTGTTGAGGGATTTTTCTATGCAAAATGAATCTAAATGACTAAGAGAAGCTCTAAGTATGTGTAAAAATGGATGAAAAAAAGAAAGCCAGAAAATTCACATGAATGCTTGAGAGAGAGAAGAGGAAGAAGACCAAATGAATTCGAAATTGCCATTTTATAAGAAAAGGAAATTTCGAATGGACGAATGAGATTGAAGGTTGAATCAACGGTCCAAAATTGATGCACCAAGAATATGCCATGCATGGAAAAAACTATGATGCTAACGGCTATGACAAACATGCAAGACATGCAGGCTATGACAGACATGCACACTATGACATGAAATAATGACAGGGTATCTTTGACCAAGTGGAGGTGCATCAATAATTTATTTTAAATTATTTATTCAAAATGGAGGAAAATGACAAGTGGAAAATAAATAATTTATCCAAATTATTTATTTAGATAAAATGAAAAGAAGAGCATTTAATTAAATTTATCAATTTAATTAAATGGAGATATGAAAATTAGACCTTAAATAATTAATTTAGATTAATTATTTAATAGGGAAGGTGGCATGGGATAGTTAAATGATTTTAATAATTATTTAACTATGGAAGAATTAAAGGACCATGAATAGATAAATATTTGATGGTAATTATTTAACTATAGATGAAAGATGACAAAATAATTAAATAAATAATAATTCATTTAACTATTGAAGAAGAGGGAGAAATTAGTGATACAATTAGTTTGTTTAATCGGTCAGGATAGAATAAAGATTAGAAAGTGAATTAATTAAATAATTATTAAAAATTATTTAATTAATAGACGAATATAATCAAACATAATTGAATAACTAAAATTATTCAATTATTGAAGGATGAGGATGAAGAAAAATGATGCTTGAAGGCTTAGGACATTTTTATGTGTCTACATTTTGCCCCTCTTTGTCATAATGCAGCTTGTCGCATTGTGACAAAGAAAAATAAGTCAGAGTCATGCCCCAATGCAAAATAAGATGAGGAAGAATGATGAGGAGGGTAGCGGTATGCCCCCTCGAGAGGACAGATGGGTTCCAAGAACACGGGTGTGCTCTCAAAATTGATGAGAAGACTAGAATATGAAGAGACAAAGAAATGTTAGTGCAAAAGATATGGATGATGATATGGATGCCATGCCTATATGATATTATCTTGAGAGAAGATGACAAGGTAGAAGGAGATGCATGTTAGTAAGACGAAAAAAAAAATCCTTCAACACATTGTCGTAGGACTACTAATTGTTGCTCTTAATCATCATTGCGCAGATTATCGTGATGGCCAACAAACACCATGATATGACGTAAATCAAGGTGTGCAAGGTCATACCATCACTTGACATAAATATTCATAGACAAGGATGATCATGACTCATACTAAAAGGCGTATTTTCCCTAGTCTTTTTGTCACAATCAACCACAAATAGTGAAAACAAGCAAGACAAATCATGAAACTTCATTGCTCCTCTAAATCATGATGTTAGGACATCCTCGAGGAACTAGTAACATGAATGCCAAAAATACACAACAAACACTATGAAATTAAATGCCAAGTGCCTGCGAAGTGTCTGGATGTCAAAATGTCAAGTTTATCCAAAATGTTGAATGTCTTGGTGTCAAAGTGCCATAGTTGAAAATGTAAAGATGCCAGATTAGTGTCAAGTTTAGGAAGGACACATCCCAAATGATGTCGTGATGTCAGACTCAGAAAGGACACATTCTGAATGATGTTGATGCCAAAGTGATACCAAATTTGGGAAGGACACATCCCGAACGAGGTCGATGTCTAGATGTCGAATTGATGAAAAGTTCAGGAAGGACACATCCTGAACAATGTCAATGTCGAGATGTCGAATTGATGTTGATGTCACAATGTCAGATTTAGGAAGGACACTGATGCCAAGTTGATGTCAAGATTCGGGAAGGACACATCCCGAACAAGGTCAATATCAAGATGTCGGATTCAAGAAGGACACATCCTAAATAATGTCGCTGTCGAAATGTCGAATTCAGGAAGGACACATCCTGAATAATGTCGATGTCAAGAGGAACATATCTTGAATGTTGTGAGAATCCTCAAAATGCCAGATGACTATGACGATGCCTAAGAAGGACACATCCTAGGGCATGATTAAATGATGGGCTACCCTTCAGAAGGACACATTTGAAGATTAAGAAAGATTTGACTAGTTTTACTAAGTTTGACTGAGTTTGACTGATTTTGATATGCCAAGATGATTGTCATGTTCCGTTGATAGATTTTTGAAGTTCACTTGGGTAGATCATTTGTTTGAATTTAAAGACTATTTCATGTGTGTGAGAAAATTGTGCAATGAACCCTAATGGACTAACCTAGTGTGGCCTCAGGGGCTCATTGACAGATGGCCTTGCCTACATCATAAACTCAAAGACCTCGTAGTTCGACAATGAAAAAGACTAATCAAGACTTGAATGGACATGACTCCATTTTTTTCTTGCAATTTTTGTGTTTTCTTCAAGACGTTTTTCAATTTTTTGGTCTTTTTTCAGTACATTTTCTAATTTTTAGGTCTTTTTTCAGGGCATTCTCTGATTTTTAGGTCTTTTTTAGGACATTTTCTAATTTTTAGGTTTTTTAGGACATTTTTCAATTTTTAGGTCCTTTTTTAAGGACATTTTTCAACTTTTAGGTCCTTTTTTAGGACATTTTATGATTTTTAGGTCTTTTTTCAGGACATTTTATGATTTTTAGGATCACATGCAGTACCCACTACAGTCTCATGATAAAATTTTTCCCCTAGTCAAGTTGAGAATGAGCTAGGAAAAATGGAATGTAAAGAAAAGACATGATTAGTATGGACAGTTGACAATATGCAAGACTTGATTTCAACCATTGTCAGCCATGGATGGAAATGTCATGATGTTAGGGTAAAGAGTTATGACAAATGTCAGAAAAGAGTATGTTTATCAAGGACAATGGTAGATAGAGTGGCAGTAGACGGCACAACAATGACTGACTACACATGGCGCTTGTTTGCTAGGTTTTCACCATGGTACTTATCCAAAGCGCCTGTTTAACAGGTTTTCACTATTGGATGAATTATTTCTCTTTATTTTTGTCATCATTTTATTCATTTTTTGGTCTCACCAAGATGCCTATTTTCTAGGTTTTCATCAAGGTGACGATTTTTTTTTCTTTTTTTTTTGTATTTTCACTAGTTTTCGGATAGGCTTTCTGATGCTATGCATAGAATTTGTGCAAATGTAAACTGTTGATTGGATCTGTCAACTTCTTACCTTCGAGAGTAGCTAACTGATATGCTCCGAAACCAAATGATGCTATGATGATGTAAGGGCCTAGCCAATTGGGCTGAAATTTTCCTAGCTTTTCTCTATCTGATTGATTCTTGGGATTCTGCATGAGAACTAGGTCACCAATGTCAAACTTTCGAGTCATCACCCTTTTGTTATAACTTCTCACAGATGATTTTGGTATGCTTGCAAATGATTCAATGCATTGTGTTTGCATTTATCTAGCATTTCTAACTCATGCAGTCTTGATTGTCTGTATTCTTCATCAGTGGTAAGGCCTTTCATGGAGACTCGCAAAGATGGAATTTCAACCTCTATGGGCAAGATGGCTTCAACTCCAAAGACAAGGGTGACAGGCATGGCACTAGTGGGGGTACGAATGCTCTTGTGGTATGCCCACAAAGAATGGTTGAGTTGGATGTGCCAGTCACAACTAGCGTCATTGGCAATCTTTTTAAGAATTTTGATAATGGTTTTATTAGATGTCTCAGCTTGACTATTTCCCTATGGGTAATATGGCGTGGAAAAGTGGTGGCTAATATGGAAACATTGACACAGTTCATGAACCTCTTGATATTTGAAGGGACGACCATTATCTGTGATGATGGATTATGGAATGCCATACCGACAAATGATGTCATTGAGGATGAACTTGGAGATCTGTTTGTTGGTAATGTAAGTGAGTGGAATGGCCTCAATCCACTTAGTAAAATAATCAGTGGCGGTGATAATGAATTTGTGTCCATTAGAGGATGTAGGGTGAATCTTTCCCACGAGATCAAGTCCCTATTGTGCAAAAGGTCAAGGAGAAGTGGAGAAGTGATCGACCTCAACTCTTGTGTTGGAGCATGAATTAAATCACTATGAATTTGACATTGGCAACATGTTCTTACAAATTCCAGTGCATCCTTTTCTAGTGTCGGCCAATAGTACCCAAGTCTCGTAATCTTTTTAGCTAAGGTCAGGCCACTTGAATGGGACCCACATATACCCTCATGCACTTCCCATAAGGTAATTTTTGCTTCATTAGTGTCAAGACAATGCAGAAGGGTATTGTCAAAGCTACGGCAGTAAAGGGTGTCACTGATGATGGTATAACGTGAAACTTTGCGGATAAAGGACTTCCTTTGGTTATTAGAAAGGTTTTGAGGAAGGATCTGTGAATGAAGGTAGTAAAAAGTGTCCTTATACCAAGGGGAACTGGAACCAACAAGCTCACAAACCATTTTAGATTTGGGGACATCATAAGCAGGAACCAATAACTGCTCAACCAAAAACTCAAATTGTGGGACATTGCTGGGAATATAAAGCAAAGATCCAATTGTTGCCATAGTATTAGCAGCCTTGTTCTGTGTTATTGGAATCAATTCAAAGGATAGCCTGTGAAAATATGTTAGAAAATTATCAACCATTCATTTATAAGGGATTAGCCTCTCATATTTGGTTTCGTACTCATCATTGACTTGGTTGATAACTAACTGAGAATCACCAAGGACTTGCAAATTCCTGATTTTCCACTTGATAGCCATTCAGAGTCCTATAATTAGTGCTTCCTAATCTTCCATGTTATTAGTGCATGGAAATACAATGTGGAATGACCTTGGGATGGAATTTCCTTGTGGAGTAATGAATAGTATTCTAGCTCATGAGCCATGTTTAGTGTGAGATCCATCAAAGTATAATTGCCAAGGTTGTTGGGGCTCCACTTGAAATACGAACTCATCTAGAAATTTTGTTATAAGAGGATGGCTATCAGGTATTTCTGCATCTACAAGTTGTTCTACTATTACTTGTCCCTTGATGGCTTTCCGTTCAACATATTGAATATCATATTCACTGAGGACTGTGACCCATTTTGCCAAACGTCTTGTCAATGTTGCTCGACTCAAGAGGTACTTCAAGGGATTGATCTTGGCTACCAAGTGTGTCTTATGATTTAACATGTAATGCCTTAATTTTTGGGCTGTGAATACAACTTCCAAACACAACGGGTGTGTAATTTAGCTCATACCCCACCAATGTTTGACTGATATAATAGATAGCTCATTCTTTTTCTTCATAGTCATTATGTGCTAGTAATGCCCCCAGTGCTGAAGTAGTTGCAGAGATGTACATAATTAATGGTTTTCCTTGGATAGGAGGCATGAGAACTGGAGGTGACAATAAGTATTGTTTGATCTGGTTGAATGCTTCTTGACACTTATTTGTCCACACAAAGGGGATCCCTTTGCGTATAAGATACTGAAATGGTTGACACATATCTGCAAGTTGAGCGATGAACCATCTGATAGATTGAAGCCTACCTTGTAGCATTCTTAGTTCGTTGGTTCCCTTAGGAGGAGGCATATCCAATATAGCTCTAACTTTGGTGGGGTCAACTTCAATGCCTCTACGGGAGACTATGTACCCCAACAACTTGCCTAATGTTACACCAAAAACACACTTTTTTGGGTTTAATCGGACCTTATACTCTTCCAGCCTCCTAAAAATATTTTCTAATACTGAAAGGTGGTCTTTTCTTCTCAATGACTTTTCCAAAAGGTCATCCACATAGTCCTCCATTAATGTGTGCATCATGTCATGGAATATTGTTGTCATTTCCCTTTGATATGTAGCACTTGCATTTTTAAGACAAAACAACATTATAGTCCAATAGTATGTACCTCACGGGCATGTGAAAGTAGTTTTGTGTTGGTCTTCAGGGGAAATACAAATCTGATTATAACCAGAAAAACCATCCATAAGGGACAACATCTCATATCCATCTGTAAGGTCCACAATGATATTGATATTCGGCAGAGGGAAATCATCTTTAGGGCATGCTTTATTGAGATCTCAGAAGTCTTTGCATATGTGAATATGTCCAGTAGGCTTGGTGACAGGGATGAGGTTGGATATCCATTCAGCATATTCAATTGACCTGATAAAACCTACATCCAATAACTTTTTGAGTTCAGCTTTAACCAACAATGCAACTTGCGGGCGCATTTTTCTTAACTTTTGTTTTACTGGCTTGGCATCTAGAAATAATGGCAATTGATGTAATACTAACTCAGGATCTAACCCTAGCATGCCAACATAAGACCATGCAATTTTACCTTGCATTCTGAGAACTTTTGAAATTCTGGGTGTTCAACTTCTGTCAATGATGTCGTAAAGAGAACCATTTTGGGGTCATCCACAGTATCTATATTAACTGGTATGGTGTCTTCTACGAGCATTGCTTATTTTTCTTTATCTATGGGGAGAAAGTCCAATCCTCCACCCTTAGGTGCCTCAGGGAGGTTTTTACCCTCAGGTATGTCCTTTATTTTTACTATTTTGTCATCAGAAGGCGCCTTCAGTTTTCACCTAGAGACATGTCATTTTTTGTTTTATTTTTCTTTTTAATTTTGTGACTAGAGGATGGTGCAGTCTCCCCGAAATAAATAGCACAATCCAAGTCAATAGAAAATCTAGCTTTGTGATCCCCATTTGGAATACCCTCACGTAGTCCTAGAAATTCTGCTAAAGCCTCATCATTTTGAAAAGTGTCCATTACTGGTGGGCCTTGTTGGTTCTAGTCAATTAGGTTAGGGTAAACTAAGGATATTCCATCATCATCATTTTCAAATTGAGGAGATGACATGGAGAGCATGCAAATGGATGTCGAGACGTTAAAAATGAAGTTGTCATCGTTTGGCTCTATGTCAAATTCTATCCAATATTCTCCTTCACTTGTTTCATATTGACCAGCGAAGTAAGGGACAAAGGGAGTAGTATTAGGTTCAGGATCAGTAGTGGCAAGTGATGGTTCAGGTGATTCTGAATGATGGTTGTCAGCTTGGGATGACTGGGCTAGTTTTTCGGGGCTAGGATGAATGGGAATAGAATATGATTTGGACTTTACATCATTTGGTGTTGTATCGATCTTAAACATTTTCTAGAATTGTTCCTCAAATGTAGGTTCACCAGGTTCAAGGAATAATTCTTCAAGGTAGCAGTCACTTAAGGATCGCTGAGAGCCAAATTCCCATTTGTGAGAGTCAGTTTCAAAGGAGGTGTCCTCAGTTGTCTCAACATAGTTTGAAGCATACACTAACTCACATGGAAGAACATTGGTACTTGGATCACCAGATTCTCATGGACCTAACCCTAACCCAAGATGTTTTGGTCTTTCTAAAATTGATAGTGACTCACACCTTCCATTTTTATCCTTGCCAAGACCACTTTTTCCTTCATAACCTTTTGCTTAAATATCATGTTGTACCCTTTTCCATATATTGTTACTGGCAAGGGAGTTAAGTCTCATGATTCTCTATAAATCTAGGATAGTATATCATTTGTGTCCTCTTGACTCATTTCACCCCACTTTATGAAAACTGTATTTGGAGGAACCCTGAAAGTTTCTTTTGCTTGTATTCTAAAACAAGGTTTTCCATAGACCTGGGGAGACTTGGGCATATTGGTTATGCAATAGGCCGTATTCAGCTTGTACTCTCCACATCCTTGATCCTAAATCTAGAACCTCGAGTCGACGCTTGGGGTGATACATGAAGTGGAAGGTGTTATGGAGATTGTCATGGTAGTGGAAGAAGCAGAAGTGGATGTGGTCAGTGAAGAGGCAAGATACTTCACGAGTGCTGAGGGATCAATGAATTTGGAAGACAAAGATGTCAGAGCTTCCCTACTGATAGGGACTTGACGTTCTGAGACACCCCATAAGTTGGTGCAATATTGAAATGGATCAGGGTTTCCATATATAGTAATCTTAGTTCCTTCAAAAGGAAACTTCAAGCATTGGTGATATGTGGAGGGCATGGCTTTTAGAGTGTGGATCCAAGGTCAACTGAGTAAAATGTTGTATGGCAGGTCCAAATCCAGAACTTGACAAGTGGTGTCAACAATGACTGGCACAATCTGAATTGGAAGTGTAATTACACCCCGAGAGGAACGTTCTTCATCATCATATTCCTTGATAACAATGCTTATTGTGGCATCTATACAAGCATCAAAAAAGCCTAGTGCCTTGACCAATTTTAAAGAACATATATTCAGTCCTACTCTGCCATCCACTAAGACTCATCTGACCTTATGTTTATGAACAAGGACTTCGATATGAAGGGCATCATTATGGTTGGATTTGGATGATGAATAGTCCTGGTTAGAAAAGGTGATATGGTGGGGTGTCAGAGATATCCTACCATGGCTTCAAATTGGCTGACATCAATATATTGGGGAATGGAGGATTCTTGCAATGTTTTGTCTAGGATGGCCTTATGGGTAGGCGAGATGCATAACAACTCAAGAATAGAGATTTGTGCAGGTGTTTTTCCAAGTTGGTCAATAAGATTAAAGTTTCCTTTAGGTTGGGATTGCTTGTTTTCTAGACGCGATTGTGATTGTGAAGTGGACGGGCCAGCTATTGTTACCTTTGGTTGTCAAGGGGGAGGAGGGCCGGCTATGGTGACCTTTCCACCGCGAGTGGTGACATTGCATTTAGGGACCTTTCTAATGGTGACCGTGCATACATGTTCATCAATTGTTCTAATGTGATGTATAATAGGTCCCCCTGAATAATCATACCCAATACAAGCATGGTTGGCTCGAGTATTGTTATTAAGGTTTGACATAGAAGGGTTTCCTGAACCATGATCCTGCAATGGGTTCTTGTCTATTGTATGATCCGCATTAGAAGCAAATTGTGGCCTACCAACTTCAATGATATGCTTTTCAATAAGGTCTTGTACTAGATTTTTCAATTGTTTATAGGAAGATGTTTTGTGTCCTTTTATTTGGTGATAGTCACAAAATGCATTATCATCCCACCAAGATGGTTTAAACTGCCCAGGGTCATATGGTTTGGGGTCATTCTGAATGCATTTCTTGAGGACTTTGTTAATAGGTTCACCCAAAGGGGTATATGTGCAACTTCTAGGGAATTGTCTTGGTTGTCTAGGCTGCCCTTGAATTTGATTGTTTCGATTGCCTTAGTTATTCTGATTTGTATGGATAGCATTAGCATTATAGGTTTGTGTCATCATCTATGTGTTTTGCGGTTGTGTCCCTTTTAGAGTAATCATAGGACCCATAGTGTTGATAGCCTTAGCATCAACTACACCATCGTTGGTGACATGTTTGTTCTTAACCCAAAATTTGGTTTTGTCAGCACAAGGAGGGTTTGTGTTTGTGTGTTTAGGACTGTATTTTAGTCTTCCTTCAGCTATGAGGGCTTGTTCAACTTGGACACCTCATTCAACTAGGTCCGCAAAATTTGTGCAACAATGAACACGCAAGCCATTTTTTAGTGGGCCTAATAACGTTTGTACAAACATGTCAACCTTTTCCTTTTCAGGTATGTCTATATGACAACGACTCGCTAGGCCCCTCCATTTTTGAAAGAATGGTAAAAAGGTTTCACCTAAATCTTCTTGTGTGAGCTGGCATAGATTGGTAATGGAGGTGTCTGTGTTAATGTTGTATGTGTAATTTTTCACGAATTTTTCAGTAAGTTCTTTCCATGATTGAATTCTAGGTTACAATGTATAGAGACATTCTAGGGCTGGTCCTACAAGGCTTTTAGGAAACAGTTGCATTAGATATGTGTGCTCATGAGTGATATCCACACAACTTGTTACAAACTCTCTGATGTGGTCAAGTGGATTTGTTTTACCCTTGTATTTGTTGAAGTTTGGAGCCA
Source organism: Sequoia sempervirens (assembly GCA_007258455.2). NCBI lineage: Eukaryota > Viridiplantae > Streptophyta > Pinopsida > Cupressales > Cupressaceae > Sequoia > Sequoia sempervirens. Next base: position 63,645,142 of record VDFB02281492.1, read on the forward strand.
CATAACCATGTGGAAATGGTGGCATGTACAACATTGTATCAAAAGGATATGGACATAAGTCATATGGAATTTGCATCTTCTTGTTAGAGGTTTTCATATTTTCTATCTATTTTTGAAGGTCATCCACTTTTGCTAGCAAGGAATGTACAACAGGATCATTGGTTGCCTGAAGGTAAGGTATGTTTTGCTGATATTTCCAGTTGTGATTGGGGATATGTTGTTGAGTATGAATCTGGGACGAGTATGTAGGAATATGTGACCCAGCCATGTTTGTCTATATTTGAGGTCCCTAACTTGTTTGATGTCCAAAGGTATGCATTTGTTGTGTCATTTGAGTTCCTTGTCCTTGTTGAAATATTTTTCCATGTGGCATGGTAGTGTGTGGTCTTTGAAAGTGTCCATGTGATATATGCGTATTGTGCCCTTGTCCATGTGGGATGTTCATTTGCGATGATGTGTTAATGTTGTGTTGAGGACCTTGGATGAAAACACGTTGTGAATTTCGTCCAAAGGGATTAAATGAGGTTCCACTGTAAGGATGTGATGAAGATGCCCCATTGTCATAGATGAAGAACCAATCATAGGATTTGAGGAGGTGGTGCCTACTGATGTAGATGCAAAGGTGGATCCTATCATTTGTGAAGATGATGTGGATGTTGTAGGCATGGACTGTGAAAAGGTAGCTCCTATCATTTGTGAAGATGATGTGGAAATTGTAGGCATGGTCATAGTAGATGTTCCTCCAACAGATGTCGCATTAGTTGAGGTGGAGGTGTTTTGATTTATGGTGGTAGTAGCAACTTGCATAGTAATGACAATGTTATTGGTCGAGGTATTGTTCGTGTCATGTTGGGATGTTGTGTTTTGTGTCATATGATTAGGAGAGATAGGCCATATGGTATTAATGTTGAAGCCTTTTGGTAATCTTGCGCCTTGGTCTAAGAGCATAGCGAGGTATCGTTCAGGATCGTTCAAGACCAAGTCTTCAAAAAATGAAGCTACTTTAGGATTTTGGGCTGCTGCCTCTAAGTTTTCAATGTAAACTTGTCCATTTTGGTCTCTTTGTATGAATTGTTCAAAAAGTGGATTTTGAAAAGAATTTGACATGTTCATGGAAGATTGTGTGTTCAAATTGCCAAATGGGTCATCAAAGATCCAGTCATTGGGATTGGCGTTGATATTTGTATTGTTGTTAAAGTCTTGTCCAAAGTCTGCCATTTGTTTTTTCTTTCGTTGAAGTCTTGTCTCCACTATCAAAGGAAATTGCTCAAATGAAGATAATGACAATGCAAATATGACACTAGCCTATGTTTTTGTCTTTTTATGTGATAAAGGATGACAATGCAATGAAATGATAATGTGTACCTAAGAAAATGTGAAATGCTAAAAAGCGAAAGTGACAATTATGACTAGGATGACAATGATGACAAGGTGCAAAATAAGGACTAAGATGATTATGTCGACTAAAGATGCAACTAATGCAAATTCTAGGTTCAAAATAACAACTAGGATGAATAATGTTTTTGTATTTTTTTGGGAATAAAGTATGCAAGGTATAAACTAGAATGCAATTTGGAGACAAGGATACCTAAACACTCTAAGCTTAGTCTTTGTTCTCGATTTTGGTTACCAAAGGACTTGTTGAAAATGACAAGGTGACAAAGTCAAAAGGACTAGTGAGTTTTCCTAGCTAGACTGCTGAGTTGGAAAGCCTCACAAAAAGTGACAATGATTGAAGATAGAAGTGAATGACGAAGTCCAAGATAACCTAGTTTCGAAAGCAATGATTTTGCAAATTGTGATGAGGTTCACCTAATCCAAAGCATGCAAAGATGAAAACCTAGGGTCAAGCTAATGCTAAGATGATGATTATGAACCTAATGGATGAAATCAAAAATTTGAAAGTTTAATCCTAGGGTCAAAAATGAAAACTAATGGTTGAATGATAAAGATTTTGAGCAATTTCAAAGTTGGTTTTTGATAGAGTCCTCTTGGAAAAAGTGTTTGACAATAGGCTGACAATTTTTTTTTTATGTTTTGTTGAAAAGTTTGAGTTGTCTGAGGTTGATTTTTTGTGTCCAGATTTGTGAATGTTGTGTATATTGTTTGAAAATCTAGAAAACACTTGACAAGCATGATGTTTTGGTGTATGCAAATGCACATGAGACAAGCACAATCCTAATAGGCCAATAGGCCAATAGTTTTTATACTTGATAAAGCCCACCGATATACCCTGGATTGGTGCTAAACACCTTTCCTTCTCAAGAGCAGATAGCTTAGAAGTTTGGTGACACTAGCTCCCCTCCACGGCTCATTAACGTCATTCGGGCACACTAACTTCAAATTCTTGGATAGTCACTTCCCAAGAAATACTATCTCTACTCAAGGGAGTCAGTAGTGAGTGTCTTCGGGCATGATACTGTACCCTGCACTATACCAAGCAATGGCTGAAAATGGCCAGCCTCTAAAACAAAAGGTGTCTAGCAAGGGAATTCTGTTTGTAGGGCATAATCCATGCAATGAGAGTCCCCTTTCGAATCCATCTCGTCAAAACCATATGCGTGATTCTTGGGATTTCCCCAAGAATCCACTTTTATATACTAGCTGGAAGTCCCTCGGGTTCAGGGTGCTACCAGTCTGAGTCTTCTTGGGGTGAGTACTTTTTCCCACCAGAATAGGCTCAAGTTCTAGAGTCAGTAACCGTTTCTCTTACACCCAGGATCGCTAGAAAGTGCAAGGGGAGAGGATACTTAGATTACTAAGTCTTGAGGGTGACAAAAAATAAGGTGGGTCTAGTTTTCTGATCACCTAGTTTTCACAAGGTGAGAGCATAATCACCTACCACCTTCAAGCACAGTTAGACAGAATCAAACACATGTTCATTTTAATGCACCAATAGAAGTGTTTCTAAACTAGAAATCGCAAACACATTGTTTGAGAAATGAGAAATGAGTCTTCGACTAATGAAGCTGCAAAACCATAAATTAGTAGTTTCATAAATGTCTTGGACCAACGAGAAAGCTGCAAAAAACTAAGTTAGAACAAGAGATTAAAAACCAAACTAAAAGTCAGTAAATAATTAAACTAGAAAATGAAGAGACTAAACTAAACTAAGAAAAAGAAATTAAAGAAAACTAAAAACTAAGAGCTCAATTTTTTTGTTGCTCCAAAATAAGCAATTTTTGGAAGCCCCACTCCAAAGCCACACGCTATAAACAGAAGATTAGTAAAAAAACTTAAATGAAAACATCAAACTAAAATAGTGATAACTTTCTCAAAACTAAACAAAATTTTAATCTATAAATATCTATGGAAAGCTGATACATAGAGCTTTAAAACCCAAAAAACATTTTGCAAAATCCTACAAGACAAAAGCTCTATAAACAAAAGAAAATTTGGATCTCAATAACTAAATCTTAAAAAGCTGTGATCACTAAAATGGCCATAAATTTCTCAAATCTTAGCAAAATTTTAAACTATTTCAAGTTCCAGAAAGCTAAAAAAAGGGCCTAAAAAACAAAGAAAATGTTTTAAAATATTGTATGCACCCATTTTTCTGTACTCAAAAGAAGATGATAGGATTTCATGTGAATTCTTGGCTGTAATCTGCAAAACAACAAAAATAAACAAGAACACACAAATTTCTCTACAAAATGTCGGGTTCACCAAATTTATCTCTGGAAATTTATGTTTGATTAAGTTAGAATTGCTAAATCTAAAAAAATCCAAATAGATAATGGAGAGCAAAGGAGAAAACATGAAAATAAATGAAGCAAAGTTACCCAAATCTTCAATCTTCATGGCTGACCTCCATTACACCTTATAGCTTGCTGCAAGTTGAAGAGTTCCCTCAGATTCTTTGAGCAACTTTAAGATTATGCCATGTGATACACAAGTGTTGAAGGATTTTTCTATGCAAAATGAATCTAAATGTCGACTATGAGAAGCTCTAAGTATGTGTAAAAATGGATGAAAACAAGAAAGCCAGAAAGTTCACATGAATGTTTGAGAGAGAGAAGAGGAAGAAGACCAAATGAATTCAAAATTTCCATTTTATAAGAAAAGGAAATTTTGAATGGACGGATGAGATTGAAGGTCGAATCGATGGTCCAGAATTGATGCACCAAGAATATGCCATGCATGGAAAAAACTATGACGCCGGCTATGACAGACATGCTGACTATGACATGAAATAATGATAGGGTATCTTTGACCAAGTGGAGGTGCATCAATAATTTATTTTAAATTATTTATTCAAAATGGAGGAAAATGACAAGTGGCAAATAAATAATTTATCCAAATTATTTATTTAGATAAAATGAAAAGAAGAGCATTTAATTAAATTTATCAATTTAATTAAATAGAGATATGAAAAGTAGACCTTAAATAATTAATTTAGATTAATTATTTAATAGGGAAGGTGGCATGGGATAGTTAAATGATTTTAATAATTATTTAACTATGGAAGAATTAAAAGACCATGAATAGATAAATATTTGATGGTAATTATTTAACTATAGATGAAAGATGACAAAATAATTAAATAAATAATAATTCATTTAACTATTGAAGAAGAGGGAGAAATTAGTGACACAATTAGTTTGTTTAATCGGTCAGGATAGAATAAAGATTAGAAAGTGAATTAATTAAATAATTATTAAAAATTATTTAATTAATAGAGGAATATAATCAAACGTAATTGAATAACTAAAATTATTCAATTATCAAAGGATGAGGATGAAGAAAAATGACACTCGAAGGCTTAGGACAATGGAGGTGTTCACTTACTAATAAGTCTGAGAGTTGCCTAAAATCACTCTTACCTACCAATGAGGCAACAAGGAGGAGTCTAATTGTAGTGAGATTGAATTATGACATAACATTTTTGTCAACATGCTTTTGTTATGTGTGATTAAGCTATTGGACATATAGTATGTATTTAGTTTTTTCACTCCTATTTCATATAGTTATTATTTTCTATTTCAAAACTTAGTCATCTTCCTATCCTTGTGGAAGAGTTAACATTTGTTTTATAAGTTTGTTTTTAGTCCATGAATAATGAAATTCCTCACAGACCCTATATAGTACTAGAATCTTCTGTCGAGGACGAGATCAAGTGATCTCCACTTATCTAGTTAGTATTATTACTAAGTAGTTGTAGCAATATTGCGAATAGAATTTGTGTTATTTGAACAAATATCTCTAATAGATTATTGTTATATTTTGTGTAAATTTCAGTGTTAGAAAGCAACAAAGAGTATTGATTTGATATCATGATTTTTTGAGTGAGTGTTTGATAAAATAATGTGGAAGCAACAACTCAAGAAAGGTCCACTTGAGGTATCTGTAAACCACTTTAGTTTTAGTTGTTAAAGTAGATAATGTATTGAAAATTCAATTGGTAATTAATTTCAATTATATGACTCTGAGTAAATGTATTATAATTCATGCATTAGATTTTGTAGCTTAATGTTCTATTTCATACTCTAGAGGATTAGTTAGGTTAGGACACTACAGTTTAACAGTTAATAGTTACAATCTTTAGCATTAGGTACCCATAGCAGAAGGTAGTTGTTTATATTATTATCCCCTATTTTGTGAATTAGCAGTTTATTCCGATTTCCAATTTTTACTATATATGCACATGTTTATTTGCATTTACTCAATTGATGTAGGATGTGTCTGAAATCTATGAATGCATATATTTTTTCAGCGCTATCTAAAATTTCATGACTACCTAGTTGATGATTTAATGCAACCCTCCAAGGAAAATTTTAGTGGTGAATCTTCACCAATTGGAAAATAATTAAAATCGAGACCTCTAGAAATGGCGAATGGTATAAGCTAAAAACGATGTTGAATCGCTAGGTTTTTACAAAAAAATAATTTTGTCTCGATAAATTCGCCTATGTAAACAATGCATCATTGGAACTGATTTTCCAGTAGTTTATACTATAATTACAAATATTAATTAAATTTTCTAGTAATATTATATTACTACCATTAATTTTGGGGCAATATCTCCACAATAATAAATTACCATTTAATTTTAGGGATATTTTAGCCTTGAACAAGGTTTTAATTTATTGTCATCAAATCATCGATTATCATTTTAATCAGATGGTTGTAGGTTGATTCCGCCCCCTAATACACACGTGCCTTTTAAAAGGTTTGTTGAGGCCCGAAATTTATTTTGATCCACGCGATTACGTTTAATCGCGTGGACCAAGACAAATTTTGGGCCTCAACAAGCCTTTTAAAAGGAAAATGTGTATTAGGTCACGGAATCAACCTCCAACCATTTGATTAAAAAGCTAATCAATGGTAAAATTTTCACTTTTCATTTAGTCTTAATTTTAAAGTGATATTTTTAAAAAATACTTAATTTGTGTGTTCTCCAATGCGTTTTTGATAGTGAATTTATGCTTGGTGGTGAGGGGCTTTGCCCCTTGACCCCGCCTGTATCACAACAAGAGTGCGCCAAGGCCACTATCCCCTGACCCTGCGAGGGGGCATTGCCCCCTCGACCCCCACAAGGGGGCACCCCCTTGATCCCCACAAGGGGCATTGTCCCTTGACCCCACTTGTGGCTACTGCCCCCAAGCCCCTACTTCAATATTACAAAAAATAAAAAAATTATGGGGGAATTGTGCCAACCAATTATGTAAATTTTTAAAGGGGAGATTCACCATTGTAATTAATCTTTTTAGTGATTATTCACTAGGATTCACCACTGTTATTATTATTTTTACCAATTATTCATTAATATTTTCCAAGATTTTACAATTTTTTTTAATAATGTGCATAGATTCGCCAGGAAAATTAATATTTTTTTCAAATAAAAGGAAATATTCGCCAGGATTTTACACCTTCACCGAGGGGGTGGGGGGTTCCTTAAAGTTATCCCTACAACCCTTTTGTGAATAATGAATTGTTTAGGGATCATCAAGTCCTTTGAGTTGTGTGTATATAATGTATCACCAATTTACTTAGACATTAGAGTGGATCTGTGCAATGGTGGTTTCTATGCATGCATGTAGGGAAATTGTATGTTCAATGGGTCATATTCATGAGGAGATAAGTACAATGGAAATAGAAAAATAAAATTATGTAGGTCTCATTAATGAGATTGCACTTCATGCAAGTTTTGTGCATGTCAAGGATACTCAAGATAGGCATGCATGTATTGGATTTGTGACATGTGGCAATCCTAGGCGTCCATCTTCTCTCATAAAGTTGTATTACATGCACTACACTATAATTTGGTTTATATGGTGTGATTAATTTTTTTGATGTTTCACCTAGTGGGAATCAATCTAATAGTGATATTTTTTATTGAGTTAGAACTCCTTTGTACACTTAGGAATAATTTTTCCCATTAGTTCTAATCAACATAAAATGATTCCTAATGGGTATCTCTAGGTTAATTTTATGCATGGGTGTTCTCCCTCTTCTCCCCCCATATACCTATCATGAGTTGGGAGTTGCTAAGGTCTCAAATTTTTAAGTTGGGAGTTGGGATTTTATCAAATTTTAGAATTTATATTCCTAGCATGCCTTCCTCTCAAATTCACCTTATTCCTTTTCCATGATCAATATATTATCTATACTTTCCCATTTTAGCATTCCTTTCATGCATTATTTTTCTCCATCCATTTTTCTATTAGAAATTCAAAGTTTCTCTTCTTGGAATGTGCTTCCTCCCAACTCTTCCTTGTTGATATGTCCCTATTAGGATATCAGACTCTCCCATTCCAACATACCTTTCATACATTACATACTTTCATCCCCTTTTCTTGTTAGAATTTGTTGCCTATATTTTTTTAGTATTAATTTTTTTTTAAACTTTTTCCCTATTATGAAGTATCATGCTAACTAATTCAAATGCTAATTCAAGATGCTATTTACATGGTTGTAAAGAATGTATTCCACCAAAGAGGCCTCTTTATCATTCACCACATTATACTCTGGCTATCTCTATTTCTTTGTTAGTAAACCTATCTTCTTTTGCTTCTCTAACATGATATCTGTTTAGAACTCCAAAGTGATGAATCCCCATTTTAAATATGTATATATTTACCATAAATACATTATGTTGTTTTACTTTGAATGATGAATGATCAAAGCTCTTAAGGCTTTTCAAGGAAAAACAAATAAGTATTATTTAAGAATACCTTCTTCCTAACAACATCTTGGAAGTTGTTAGGAGTTTGGAATATATTGTTGCTCCTAATTTTAATGCACCTTTTACAATAGTTATGGGCTAGAAGAATAAAAATAAACAAATGGCTTCCTCCTTTTTTTTCCAAGTAAAGGTTTGATTACAATCAACAAAATATTGAAGGGTTTCACAATAGTTTCATGTGGCCTTAATGATTTGGCTTTGGACATTCCCAATGTAAGGAAAAAGTTTGTGATTTATGTTGAACACAACATTCAACATCAAAGTCACTTGATGGTCACATTGGATGGTTAGTTTTTTATTACATATAATATGGATGTTCAACATGAAAAGTAGCATAATACTGATATGGTAGCTCAGATAGAGAATTCAAATACTGTTTTCATAGATGATAATGTTGAATAATCAACCCAACAAAATACAAACATGGTAACTCAATCGAATGGTTAGAATGATGCTACAATGGATGAGAATGTTGAAAAAGAAAATATACACCATCAAAGACGCATACAACTCATGTTTTACAAATAGAGCCTCATTTAAAAACCTTATTTCCGCTCCTAGATATGTAAGATACCACATATTTGAGTACCATTGGTATAGAAGATTCAATGCCATCTTTGAAAAGTGAAGAGGATATAGATCATAATGACTTATATGGTTTACCCAATTCAAACTATGGTGGTTCTCTTACAAATAAATTCTTCTTAGAATGGTCATTATAATCTTTAACAACTCTAAGCAGTTGAGAGAATTCATAGCACAACAATTTAGTTCATGATTATCATGTGTTCCAAAATATTGCATTTCCTTGCCATGATCATTTCACAAGGCTTGAATGTTCTTCCTTTGTTGGGGTTAGTAATAGCATTCCCCAACTTTAGTTATAATTGGGAGAAATATAGTCCTCTGTTGAGGAAGATCATTGATTCAAACAGTGCATAACCAAATGACATCTAATATAGTTTCGGGTATTTGTCACACCCCCACTGTCAAAGCACAAAATCAAAGGAAGAGGTCATTGGCAATGCCATTAAAAGGCATGGCCATCCATCAAACCTTGAAAAGGACACAAGGATCTCATCAAACATGAAGGAAAAAGATGAAGATAAGAGACAAATGCAATAAATAGGTAAGGCACAAGCTTGACTCAATGGGGGACAATGTCATTAATAAGCATGGCATCCCTGTCCATGGACAACTAGAAATTGTAGGTCGAGGATTATTTGGACATGAAAAGACCATAATATTTGAAACCATGACCTCATTAAAGAGGTGTTTTGAGTAGAAACGTGGAAAGAAAAGAAGGGGGAAAGCAATTATGCAGGAAAGGAAGAAAAGAAAATGCAAGGAGAAGGAAGGATGAATCGCATGGGAATAGAAGGAAATGTGAGGAGAAGAGAATAAGGTGAAGGGAATGTAGAGAGGAATGCAGAAAAGTCACGCAAGAAGTCTTGCTTAGAAGGAAGAGGATATGAGTAACAAAATTCGGCAAGCAATTCATCCACGGAAAATGTATCGTCATCAATTCACCATGAGAAAATTCATCGTCATGACAAATTCATTGACAAGTAAAATTCACCACCAACAATTTATTGGGAAAATTAATCAATATATATTAATGCGGTTAATTTTCCACTGCAGTGAATTTGTCATGACGTGAATTTTCCATCAATGGCCTACCTCAGCCGATGCCTGTAACTCTGCGATCTACCTCTACTGAATGGCCTAGTCCCACTTTGCTTTGGCTTGATCCCTCTCAGCTATCAATACCTGTATCTAGGCCCACAACTATAAAATTTTCCCATCTCTTGGTTCTGGCTACAAGGGTTGCTATGCGTGGGCCTAATCCTACTCCCCATCCCTGGGGGGTGTCAGGATACTATCATGGTGTCCCGGATCCTGCTCTTGCCTTTGATCTCCCACCTGTGGATCTGAGAGAGGTTGTTCCTACACTGGCTGATGTTGAACTAGTGGTGGCCAACCACCTTCCTAATCCTGATCATGTCCTCCCTGACCTCATCCTGCCCCTTTCCTCTAGCTCTCCATTGAGTAGAGGGTATACCTAGAATTGTAAGTCTCAGGGGCATCCTGAACCAATCTCTGTAGGCTTGCATAACCCCTGGATTTGCATGTCCCTAGTCATATGGCCATGGCCTGGCCACTAGCTACATAAAACTCTGGACTGCCTCATGAGTCAGTATGTATTGTCCCCAAGAGCCTTGACTCACTGTCCTCACAAAGATAGCCACGTACTGATCATCAGGCCTATCCTATGGCTCTCCAAACTGCCTTTGAACCCTACCCGGAAAGTACATCTCAATCATAGTGTGTTCTCGCCCCTACATCAAATGGTCTTGGCAAGCAAAGAATAGTTGTTGTACATCATCAAACCAACCCGACTACCTAAGGTATGGCCTCCATTATAACACTCGCATGTCATCAACGACCCTCCTCCAATGAGGAATCCCATGCTCTCCTATATGGGTAAAAGAAAGACCTCCTCTATAACATTAGACCACTGGATCATCTGGCTCCATCAAAATAGGAACGAATCATGGAAAAAGCATAGGGATGTGTTCCCATGCCCAGATATGTAGGAGTGTGACTCACACTCCAAGTGCTCTACCATCCAAGTAGGAAAACTCGTGAAGATTTTTGTAAAGTGAGGCTAGTAGAATTGGCCCCCATGAAAAAAGTGTTGGTTTCCATCAGACCATCCACTCCCAAGTGAGCCCCCATCCAAGACTGAAGTATCAGCCCCACCGATCTAGTGTGACAAGTCTAGATATGATGGTTGCAATCGCTAAGCCGTAGGGTGAGGTGAGGGGCCTATGGTGCTCCATCTTTCTTACCCTCACAGAATACAATCTCATCAGTGTCTAGGATGGTATAGCAGGCCTCCCTCCCTACATCCATGTCATAAATAACCCGTGCACCATGAATAGGGAATTTGAGGATCTACCACACATCCTCTAGTGTGATTGTGGCCTTGTCTGTCGAAAGGTGAAATGACGAGGTCTCACTGTGTCATCTCTAGGAAAGTGTTGTCATCATTCCTAGGTGTGTCCACATGGGCGGTGCATAGGAAATGTACCAAAGTCCCATCTCTCCTAGGTGCTCCTACTCTCGCTCAAAAAAATCCCTCAAAAGGCCAAAAATCTCTTAGGACCTATGCTCGCAAGAATAGATCTCCCTCACCTCCTACATCAAGAAAGTCACCATGTTAAAATTCATCAAAAAAAAAATTGTTCGGACTTGTCTTAGCATTCAGAAAATCACCCCAACGTCACTACCTATGAAGGCGGTGTAGTTTGCAAATTTCAAACTATGACACTAGAGCTTTCAAATTCTCAAACTGCACTGCGACATTGTAGTTTGCAATTCCATTGGAGTTTAACAAGAAACCCTAATTCTAAAATGCACCGCGGCAATGCACCTGGCAATAGCGGTTGAGTTTGGATTTTAACCCTTAACTCCAAACTGCATCACGACGGTGCACCTGGCAATAGCAGCTTAGTTTATATTTTAACCCTGAACTCCAAACTACACCGCGACATCGCTATTTGTGACTACGGTGTAGTTTGAGGCTGAGTGGCATAGTTTAAAAATGTTGAGTAGTGCTACTTGGGACTACTCCCAAGGACCTAGTTTTTAAACGTCATAAACACATGCAAAAATAAAAAATCAAGTTGGGTTATGTTGACTCACTGGTGGTCTAGTGTTGGGAAGCCTCTGATATGTCTGGACTCGGTCAGAAATGTGCATGGGGTGTTGTCATTGCGCCATCTCGCCAAGATGTCAGAGCTCAAAATCTCATAATCTCTTAAGGTTGAATGTGAAAATGAATTGGAAGTGACCCCTCGAGGCCTATTTAAGCATGAAAATTATAGTTTTTTTACCCTATTTGGCTGTCCAGGAGGGGTCTAGGTCCCCTCATCCCATTTTTGTCTGTTCAAGGGCCGTTTTTCATCATTTTTTGCATCTTTTGACCTCATGGAGCCTTTCTAGACCCGTCGAGCACCTTTTCCTTCTTTTTCGCGAAATCACCCCAAAAATTAAAAAAAATTGTCCAACCTCTCAAGGCGGTAGTATATCGATATATTTCTCTTGCCGAGGCAACAGTGGCAAAAATTTTGAAATTTAAAACATTTTGGCTTTTTGATTGAGACAGTTTATTCTTTGAACCAAGGTAACAAGTACGTTGCTTCAAAGAGGGCCAAAATGTAGACATGGAAAATATACCGACATACTTGATCCTGATTATTAACACAACTTCATCCTAAATCATCCTTCAATCTAACACTTCAATTGAATACCTTTATTTGATTAAATTCATCAATTTTCCTCTCTTAATTAAATAAATCATTTTATCTAATTAAGTATTTATCTCTTGTTAATTAAATCAATCTATCTGATCTAATTAACCCTATGTCCATATTTAATTAAATATTTCCCTTTATTTGACAAAATCTCTAAGGTCTATCTATTAAATTAAATAAATTGAACAATGTTTAATTTAAGCTAACCAATCATCCCCTTTAGTTAAATAAAACAAAATATTTATTTAACTAAGTCTAAAATCACATTCTTCTCATCTTTGATTTAAATAAACCCATAAATCTAAGTCAAATTTGTCACATCATCTAATCTCTCATTAAATTAATTAACCCTTGATTAATTTAATCCTAATTCATGTCCCATCCTCTAGCTTTTGCCACTTGCACATGAAAATAGATTTAATTCATTTATTAGATCCCTATTTTCTCTCAACATGGCATAATGGAGGAATATTCTCTCAAATTTGAATTCAAATCCAAGTGGACTTTGTCCTTCCAAAAAGACATTTACTTCACCTAATAAGTCCATTTTCCTTAAGCCAAGTGGCATTTAAGACATTCATTTTTCCCTCTTACATGTCATTTCACTAATTTCAAATATCACCTAATTGCATTTATGGGCACATTCATCAAAATGTGCACATCCTTCATCCATCCATCTCTTGACAAGTGGCACCTTGCCATTGGTTGAATTTTAGTCCCACATTGCTTCATTTTGGGCATTTCTCCAACTTGTCATTCTATAAATAAGAGGCTTCATTCCTCATTTTAGCATATTTGAGCAAACTTACTATACTCAAATCCATACTCAAGCATTAGCATTCTCATCCATTTCATAGCTAGGTTATGCAGACTTTCATCTTGGAGCACACTTCAATCTTCAACAAAGTGGATCACATCTTCATAAAATCACTAAAGCTTGCAACATAGGAGTTGGGAAAGGGCCAATTTTCACATCAAATCGGCACCAAGTCCCCCATAAGATCAAGAGTTTGCATGTTCTTAATAGGATTTAGTTTGTTTTTATCTTCTTTCATTGAGTTCTTGTTTTATTCCTATTTTGAGCATAGTTAAATGGATTTTATGGGGAACTTAGATTCTAACTTGCATTTCAATCTTCTAATGTGTGTATTCTTTTTGTTTTGTAGGTAATTAGGATCTTGGTTCATACATTTGGCACTAGAGAGAGTGCTACATGAAGTTTAAATCACATTTTTCATCAAAATTCTATGCTTTTTTCTATTTTTGTGTGTCAACATGAAACTCTACTGCTAGTAGACCAACGTCGCAGTTTAGAACCATTGGCATCCCAGCATCACCATATAGAACTGCTACAAATTCCAAACTTCGACAATCTCTCCTTCCTACCCAAAATTCAAAATCTCAAATGGTGTCGCTGAGTCTTTTTCACACACTAGAATCTTTCTAAATTGCAAACTCTGCCACTGGCCAAAATAGCGACGCCTTCATGTTCTATGTCCATGTTGTTGAGCAACGCTAATTGGTAAGTGGTGCTATATAGCACCGCTGGATACTTTAAATTGCACCACCTTTATAGATTCCACCGCTGAAGGGAAGTAAAAAGTGAAAGTTAGCTTTATGACACATTATTTTTCTCAAATTCTGATCATTTAGATTGTTCTCTGATCTTTTGACCTTTGTTTTTGCAGATCTGACTGGTTTTCTTGTATATTGGCTTGATCAAAGGTGAAGAGGAAAAGGAGCTGGTGGGGTCAAGCATCTAACCATTCGCTAAAATAAGTGTAGTTGGACTTGTCCAAGTGGGGACTCAACAAATTTCGCCTTTCATATCCATAGGATTGTTCTTGTTCTTTGTTACAAAATACTTTGCTTGTTCGAAAACATTTGAAAAATAAACATTTAACATTATCATCAAAACTTCAAACCCCTTAGGAAGCAAATTCAATTGACCAAATTCATGTGTTATTGCTTGCCCTTGGGATTTTATCCTTAGAGGTTTCTAAACACTTGGATTTATATCTCAATTTTCTTTATAAAGTTAACAATAGGTAACCCTTGCCTTGATTTCATCAAACTTCCACATAATATACTTTTTGGGATGAGAAGAAGTTGAGACATTAGACATCTAGTTTGAGAAACTTAATCAAGAAGTATTTGTGGTAAAACGAAGTCATTAAGAAAAGACTAAAAACAATTGAATCCCACACATGCATCTCCAATGATTTCATGCAAGATCAAGATCAAGAAACCAAAGGTAAAACCTCTCAGTATAAAATAACATCAAAAACATCTCTCAATGCTATATGAATTCAAATGAGGACTTCTTTTTAAATTTTATTGAAAAGCTTCAAGAAACAATCCCGGATTGTACTCATTTTATTATTGTTAGAATCCAAATCTTTTTTGGTAATTTGAACACCTAGTCTAGAGGAAAGCATGTTCTTCAAAACCAAGGTTTAGTAAGAAAGTGTCTTTTTAGGAAAACATAGGATCAAAATCAAATCTTCATCCATCTTTGAACATCAAACCAAAATCATTTCACCATCAACTTTTTAAAATATTGAAATCATCCTTCATGCTAAGCTTTTTGGCAAATCAAAATCATCAAAATCCTTGAAATCCTTTAATCAAAAACATCAAACCATTTTGGCTAGGTATGTATAGATGCATCCTTCTTCATATGCTTATTCAAAATTGTCAAAAAATCATCTTGTTTAGCTAGGTATATGTAGATGCATCCTTCTTCATATACTTGGTTAAATTATCATCTTCTTTGAATAGGTGTGGGTAGAGTATATCGATGAGTGTTTGGTAAAGTAGATTGAAGAGATAGAGATGTATACCTGAACTGTCAAGGAAGTAGACCACAATCTAGAAAACTCGAAAGAACAGGGCAGGAAAATGACTCCACAGGTACTCTCTCCTAAGGAGTTTTGAACAAAAGGACTCCATAGCTCTGTAGAACTATGAAGTTGCACAAAGTACACCAAAGTCCCTCAGACAAACAATGGAAAAATACCATAGGATGTAAGCACTTTATAGGCCTACAGACCTACAAGAAGGCATCCCCCAAGTACTATCTCATGAAGGAAGCCCAGTGTAAGGGGACTCGATAGAGTCAGAATGGAAAGCAACTTCACAGGAACACCTGCAAAGTAACATGTTAATCTGCAAATAAAACATGTCAAAGAAAAAAGGTAGCCACACAGGAAAATAGACAGACAGTCACATAGACAATCAAGAAATTGAAGGAAAATATTTCAAAGGGGTCCCTCAAGAACCCTTCGAAAGAAAAGGGGTCCACTCAAGGGACGCATTGTTTGAAAGTGAAAAAGTGAAATTTTTTCTCAAATCAATTCATCATCAAGCAATCCTTTCAAAAGATGTTCATTTCATTAAGGAATTTGAAAGGAGGAAAGTTCCCCCTCACAAGGAGAAGGTCGAGGCTTTTCCCACATGGAAAGTTTCTCCCTCCTCGGAGGAAATTTCTCAAGTTCTTTCTTTGCAAACCCATGATGAAGGAAACACATTTCGTTGGGGGTCCTTGTTGAGAATACAATTTTTGAAAAAGCTTGAAAATATTTTTGAGAAAAGATTCATTAGCAACGAATGCATTTTTTTAAAATCAAAGTATCATGGAAATGACATTGTCGCACATACGAGGGACAACTCAAGCAAAGAAGAGAGAAAGGAAAAAAAGTTGTAAAGAGAAGAGAAACAACATCACAAGCGAAGGGAACAAGGGTGATATGATATTTTAGGGTCAAATTTTCTCATAAAATATATATAAATATAGTAATAGTATATAGATGAACTATCATCAACCTCCTACTATATCATACCATGTGAAGAATGAATGAGAAAACAAAGTGAAAATAAAAAATTGGGTCAACATGGAAAGGCAGCCTAAATTCCCCCAACACTATGCATTGTCCCCAATTTGTCAAAAATCAATATACATAACAGAGGAAGAATGATGATACAAATAGAGGAAGTTTTACAACGCATAATCACTCTTGTATCCAAGCACCAACAAGGGTGACAAGGTCAAGCATGGGGAACACATCACAATGAACACACACCTAATCTAAAGGTAAAGAAGAGGCCTCCCCCTAACACTCATCGACCAAGAGGTTGCTTGCCTCCCAATCTAGATCATTAATTATAATAGGAAGGTAGATGAACCTATAGTGGTGGAATGTTAAGGGGAGGAGCTTCGAACCCTCCCACAACAAGGGATAAGGAAAAATGCCCCACAAGGTCTTCTTTGTTCAGTTCTTGTGGAGATATGGTTAGTGGTTTTGTGAAGATTTCCAACAATACCAAGACCTCATCCAGAGAGTTAAACATGCACTTTATAGGAGTTTCATGTGGTACCTCAATGGGTGGGGAGGATGGTGCCTGAGATTCACCACTAGGCTCATCGAGTGACTTGGGAACAATGAAAAGCTCAGGGGAAGCCGAAACTTGCTCCATCACTAGAACAAAACAAGCTATCATAGGACCACCATTTGAAGAAGGTGGGCTCCTCTTACGACCCCCATTACTAGAAGGGACAAGCTCCTTGGTATGCTTTGTTGGAAGATGTGAACTCCCTATAGACAAGGCGAGAGGCATAGAAGAGGAGGAGAAAACCATGGCAAACACCACTAGGGTATTTAGCATGTCCATGGTTTAGGGAATGATGGGATGTTCGAGAGGGACATCAAAAGAGGTGGCTCGACAAAAGGACCAATAAAAACCTGCACCTTTTTAGGGTCAGATGCACTCACGCTCATAGTGGGGGTTGGAAGTAGTATTGAACTTGATTGAATGGAAGCAAGGGGGAGAGAGGAGGACATAGCAAGAGGCCCTGAAATAGGGGCGGTCAACTCCTCTTCCCTTTTTTACAAAGCGAACTACTCAACCGCCAAATCCTTTCATCAGCACTTGTTCTCACACACAAGGTGATTTCTACAACTCTTTGAGCTAGAGGTCAGAAGCTACGAAGGGATAGAAGGATCATACTCAGTCATAGGGGTGTCCATCACAACCATTTTCAGTAGAGGGACAGACTCCTGAATAGGAGCAGAAGGAAGAGGTTGAGAGACAATGAGGGGAGTCGACTCTAGCACCTTAGCAGTATGCCTCTTCCCATTCATTGCTTTAGGAGCAGGAGTGGTGGGAGGCCATGAAGGTCAGGACATAGAGGATTCCCCATAGGGACCCTTCCTTCTACCATATTGAATGGGCCTAAGCTCCGTGTGAAGAACAAGAAGCTCAAACATGGGATGCTTGGGCTTTCACCAAGCGGGCACCATAGGATTATCTTGCAAATGTGAAGCAGAATCTAATGGTTCCGCAGTAGGGCGAGAGGAAGCGTCAATTTGGACATCGAAAGAGGAAGAGGAGGAACCTTGAGATCACTTCTCTTCTTCTCTTCTATGGGCCATGGCGACATCACTGTCAACTTTTAAACAAGCCCTATGTGAGACAACATAGGGAGATGGAGGGTACCTCACTTGGTGTTAAGTGCCCCTTCTTGTACTTTATATATGTTTGTTACAAGAGGTCCTTCCTAGGTGGGAGCAGACCAATGGGTGCAGGCCAAAAGTGGTTTAAGTAATAACTACCACACTCAA
>VDFB02281492.1:63663366-63692267 GCA_007258455.2 Sequoia sempervirens
ACATTGCTTCATTTTGGGCATTTCTCCAACTTGTCATTCTATAAATAAGAGGCTTCATTCCTCATTTTAGCATCCACAATTTGAGAAAACTTACTATACTCAAATCCATACTCAAGCATTAGCATTCTCACCCATTTCATAGCTAGGTTATGCAGACTTTCATCTTAGAGCACACTTCAATCTTCAACAAAGTGGATCACATCTTCATCAAATCACCAAATCTTACAACATAGGAGTTGGGAAAGGGCCAATTTTCACATCAAATCAGCACCAACTCCCCCATAAGATCAAGAGTTTGCATGTTCTTAATAGGATTTAGTTTGTTTTTATCTTCTCTCATTGAGTTCTTGTTTTATTCCTATTTTGAGCATAGTTAAATGGATTTTATGGGGAACTTAGATTCTAACTTGCATTTCAATCTTCTAATGTGTGTATTCTTTTTGTTTTGTAGGTAATTAGGATCTTGGTTCATACATTTGGCGCTAGAGAGAGTGCTACCTGAAGTTTAAATCACATTTTTCATCAAAATTCTATGCTTTTTTCTATTTTTGTGTGTCAACAGGAAACTCTACTACTAGCAGACCAGCGTCGCAGTTTAGAACCATTGGCATCCCAGCGTCACCATATAGAACCGCTACAAATTCCAAACTTTGACAATCTCTCCTTCCTGCCCAAAATTCAAAATCTCAAATGGTGTCGCTGAGTCTTTTTCACACGTTGGAATCTTTCTAAATTGCAAACTCCGCCATTGACCAAAATAGCGACGCCTTCATGCTCTATGTCCATATTGTTGAGCAATGCTAATTGGTAAGCGGTGCTATATAGCACCGCTGGATACTTTAAATTGCACCACCTTTACAAATTCCACCACTGAAGGGAAGTAAAAAGTGAAAGTTAGCTTTATGACACATTCTTTTTCTCAAATTCTGATCATTTAGATTGTTCTCTGATCTTCTGACCTTTGTTTTTGCAGATCTGACTAGTTTTCTTGTATGTTGGCTTGATCAAAGGTGAAGAGGAAAAGGAGCTAGTGGGGTCAAGCATCTAACCATTTTCTAAAATAAGTGTAGTTGGACTTGTCCAAGTGGTGACTCAACAAATTTCGTCTTTCATATCCATAGGATTGTGCTTGTTCTTTGTTACAAAATACTTTTCTTGTTCGAAAACATTTGAAAAATAAACATTTAACATTATCATTAAAACTTCAAATCCCTTAGGAAGCAAATTCAATCGACCAAATTCATGTGTTATTGCTTGCCCTTGGGATTTTATCCTTAGAGGTTTCTAAACACTTGGATTTATATCTCAATTTTCTTTATAAAGTTAACAATAGGTAACCCTTGCCTTGATTTGATCAAACTTCCACATAATATACTTTTTGGAATGCAAAGAATTTGAGACATTAGACATCTAGTTTGAGAAACTTAATCAAGAAGTATTTGTGGTAAAACGAAGTCATTAAGAAAAGATTAAAAACAATTGAATCCCACACATGCATCTCCAATGATTTCATGCAAGATCAAGATCAAGAAACCAAAGGTAAAACCTCTCAGTATAAAATAACATCAAAAGCATCTCTCAATGCTATACGAATTCAAATGAGGACTCCTTTTTAAATTTTATTGAAAAGCTTCAAGAAACAATCCCAAATTGTACTCATTTTATTATTGTTAGAATCCAAATCTTTTTTGGTAATTTGAACACCTAGTCTAGAGGAAAGCATGTTCTTCAAAACCAAGGTCTAGTAAGAAAGTGTCTTTTTAGGAAAACATAGGATCAAAATAAAATCTTCATCCATCTTTGAACATCAAACCAAAATCATTTCACCATCAACTTTTGAAAATATTGAAACCATCCTTCATGCTAAGGTTTTTGGCAAATCAAAATCATCAAAATCCTTGAAATCCTTTAATCAAAAACATCAAACCATTTTGGCTAGGTATGTATAGATGCATCCTTCTTCATATGCTTATTCAAAATTGTCAACAAATCATCTTGTTTAGCTAGGTATATGTAGATGCATCCTTCTTATACTTTTTAATTATCATCTTCTTTGAATAGGTGTGGGTAGAGTATATCGATGAGTGTTTGGTAAAGTAGATTGAAGAGATAGAGATGTATACCTAAACTATCGAGGAAGTAGACCCTAATCTAGAAAACTTGAAAGAACAGGGCAGGAAAAGGACTCCATAGGTACTCTCTCCTAAGGATTTTTGAACAAAAGGACTCCATAGATCTGTAGAACTATGAAGTTGCACAAAGTACACCGAAGTCCCTTAGACAAACAATGGAAAAATACTATAGGATGTAAGCACTTTATAGGCCTACATACCTACAAGAAGGCATCCCCCAAGTACTCTCTCATGAAGGAAGCCTAGTGTAAGGGGACTCCATAGAGTCAGAATAGAAAGCGACTTCACAGGAACACCTGCAAAGCAACATGTTAACTCGCAAATAAAACATGTCAAAAAAAAAAAGGTAGCCACACAGGCAAATAGATAGACAGTCACATAGACAATCAAGAAATTGAAGGAAAATATTTCAAAGGGGTCCTTTGAGAACCCTTCGAAAGAAAAGGGGTCCACTCAAGGGACACGTTGTTTGAAAGTGAAAAAGTGAAATTTTTTCTCAAATCAATTCATCATCAAGGAATCCTTTCAAAAGATGTTCATTTCATTAAGGAATTTGAAAGGAATAAAGTTCCCCCTCACAAGAAGAATGTCGAGGCTTTTCCCACAGGGAAAGTTTCTCCCTCCTCGGAGGAAATTTCTCAAGTTCTTTCTTTGCAAACCCATGATGAAGGAAACACATTCCATTGGGGGTCCTTGTTGAGAATAATTTTTTTTAAAAAGCTTGAAAATATTTTCGAGAAAAGATTCATTAGCAACAAATGCATTTTTTGAAAATCCAAGTATCATGGAAATGACATTGTCTTCAAAAAAAAGTTGTAAAGAGAGGAGAAACAATATCACAAATGAAGGGAACAAGGGTGATATGATATTTTAGGGTAAGAGTTTCTCATAAAATATATAGTAATATAGTAATAGTATATAGATGAACTGTCATCAACCCCCTACTATATCATACCATGTGAAGAATGAATGAGAAAACAAAGTGAAAATAAAAAATTGGGTCAACATGGAAAGGAAGCCTAAATTCCCTGAACACTCTGCATCGTCCCCAATTTTTCAAAAATCAATATACAAAACAGAGGAAGAATGATGATACAAATAGAGGAAGTTTTACGACACATAATCACTCTTGTATCCAAGCACCATCAAGGGTGACAAGGTCAAGCATGGGGAACACATCACAATGAACACACACCTAATCTAAAGGTAAAGAAGAGGCCTCCTCTAATACTCATCGACCAAGAGGTTGCTTGCCTCCCAATCTAGATCATTAATTATGATAGGAAGGTAGATGAACCTATAGTGGTGGAATGTTAAGGGAAGGAGCTTCGAACCCTCCCGTAACAAGGGATAAGGAAAAAGGCCCCACAAGGTCTTCTTTTCTCAGTTCTTGTGGAGATATGGTTAGTGGTTTTGTAAAGATTTCCAACAATACCGAGACCTCGTCCAGAGAGTTAAACATGCGCTTTATAGGAGTTTCATGTGGTACCTCAATGGATGGGGAGGATGGTGCCTTGGATTCACCACTAGGCTCATCGAGTGACTTGGGAACAATGAAAAGCTTAGGGGAAGCTGAAACTTGCTCCATCACTAGAACGAAACAAGCTAGCATAGGACCACCGTTTGAAGAAGGTGGGATCCTCTTACGACCCCCATTACTAGAAGGGACAACCTCCTTGGTCTGCTTTGTTGGAAGATGTGAACTCCCCACAGACAAGGTAAGAGGCATAGAAGAGGAGGAGAAAACCATGGCAAACACCACTAAGGTATTTAGCATTTCCATGGGTTTAGGGAATGATGGGATGTCCGAGAGGGACATCAAAAGAGGTGGCTCGACAAAAGGACCAATAAAAACTTGCACCTTTTTAGGGTCAGGTGCACTCACGCTCATAGTGGGGGTTGGAAGTAGTATTGAACTTGATTGAATGGAAGAAAGGGGGAGAGAGGAGGACATAGCAGGAGGCCCTAAAATAGGGGTGGTCAACTCCTCTTCCCTTTTTTACAAAGCAGACTACTCAACCACCAAATCCTTTCATCAACACTTGTTCTCACACACAAGGTGATTTCTACAACTCTTTGAGCTAGAGGTCAGAAGCTACGAAGGGACAAAAGGATCATACTCAGTCATAGGGGTGTCCATCACAACCATTTTCAACAAAGGGATAGACTCTTGAATAGGAGCAAGAGGAAGAGGTTGAGAGACAATGAGGGGAGTCGACTCTAGCACCTTAGTAGTATGCCTCTTCCCATTCACTGCTTTAGGAGTAGGAGTGGTGGGGGGCCATGAAGGTCAGGACATAGAGGATTCCCCATAGGGACCATTCCTTCTACCATATTGAATGGGCCTAAGCTCCATGTGAAGAATAGGAAGCTCAAACATGGGATGCTTGGGCTTTCACCAAGCGGGCACCATAGGATTATCTTGCAAATCTGAAGCAAATCTAATGGTTCCGTAGTAGGGTGAGAGGAAGCGTCAATTTGGACATCGAAAGAGGAAGAGGAGGAACCTTGAGATCACTTCTCTTCTTCTCTTCTATGGGTCGTGGCGACATCACTATCAACTTTTAAACAAGCCCTATGCGAGACAACATAGGGAGATGGAGGGTACCTCTCTTGGTGTTAAGTGCCCCTTCTTGTACTTTATATATGTTTGTTACAAGAGGTCCTTCCTAGGTGGGAGCAAACCAATGGGTGCAAGCCAAAAGTGGTTTAAGTAATAACTACCACACTCAACTGGTGGTTTATAACTAGTGTCATGGATCACATGCACTAAACCCTCATGAAAAAACTTCAAACATTTATGCACAACTGAGGGAACTACATTCATAGCTACTTACCAAGGGATACCTAGCTTCAATCTAAAGAGTTCATACCCCAAGATTATGTCAAAAAGCATGTTCATTGATTTAGGTCTAACAAGGACTGACAAAACAATGCTACCAAGGGGAGGTACGAATAGTCCGTTATGTGTACAGATGGTGCTTACAGGTGTGTCATACCCATCTTTATGCAGGAAGTTAATTAACATAATCTCCTTGGTAATCACATTCACCTAGCATATAGGGTCAGCAAGAACACCTACTACGGTGTTTTTGTTGATTCATGTAGGGATGTAAAGAGGAGATGGTTCTCTATTAAAACCCATTAGTAGGTCCTACAAGGTGAAGGTTATACCTAGACCACTACTCACAAGCTACATAGAGGGGAGAGGTAGATGTAGGAAAAAGGCCATCACACATACTAAACGACACTCTCACAAAGGCCTCCAAAGGTTTGCAATCGGACAGTGACCCAACTAAGGCTTTGTTCCACAACGCCTACGAAACCTTCCAACTACACCTACTAGGGATCACAGGTTGGGTTGTAAGGTGAAAGGCCTCACAAAACTCACACCTACAATGCTCCTAGAACATGAGGAATGCAACCTCCAACACTGTTAAACGAAACCAAAATGGTTCATGTTGGGTTCACCAAAAATGTAAGAGAGGGGGACCAACCATGTTAAGGCTCCAAGTCATGGAGAGCTGATAGCAGAGGGCTTCCCTAACTTACCACACTCTAAACGATGTTTTGGGATGAGGATTGAGAATTAATAGCACTATGAAGTACTTTTGTCACTCTACAAACCTGGAATTCTTGTTGGGGCTAGACGAGTTGGTTTTTAGATTCAATACTGCACCTTAGATAGCTATTTGTCTGAAGATGACAACATGGTGCACTGGCGTCTCTCTAGCATGTTGGGGTTCGTGCGACCAAAAAAATGCAATAAAAAACACCAAAAACTGACTAAACAACCTAGCTAACTAATCTTAATAAAATAAACAAAATGATAAAGTGCAAGAGATAAGTACAAAAGTGGTGAAATAAGTAGATGAACACAAGGGTGACAAATATTAACTCACAAAAGTGCAAGTTCGCCAGTGAGCTCCATGCACACGTTCACTTACACACAAGCAATAGGGGAAAAATTTTGGGGTTTTATAGGGGCCTACCTTAGTTAGACCCCCACTTTGGTGGTTCCACCTCCACAGACAGCCAAAAAAGCAACGAAGTAGAAAGTATGATAAAAAAGATTGAAAGAATTGCAATGAACAATACAAAAGACAAATGCTACTCTATCAAATCACAAAGGAGAGGAATGAAGTGTTACCACCTCCACCCAAAGGCTCTCAAGGCCAATGAAGGGAGAATGCAAGCAACGAACTTGAAAAAGTTACCTCTACCACAACCATGGTGAAGGGAGGTCTCACAAGACTCTAAGCTTGAAACTTTTATGGTGGCCTCATATGTGCAATGTGGAGTTGATGGAGGTCAAGTTGTTGCAATGCTCAAGCTATGGAAATGCTAGTAGAATGCTTCAAGAGTGTGCTCAAGAGATCCTCAAGTGTGTAGGAGATTGAATGAAGTGAATGTGGAAAAAGATGAAGTGATCGTGAAAAAAGATGAAGTGATAGTGAATAGAATGAATTTGAAGGTGGGATGAGAAGGAATAGGCCATTTTTCGGGTCGGTTGGTCAACAGAAGGATGTTACAATTCATCCCAATGAGGAGTGTAATGTCTCTGTCAATTTCAGACTTAGGAATCCACTAAGGACGGTAGCATGCCACGTAGATGTCCATGCGCCACACTCGCATCCCTAACAAATATTATCTCACCAACACATAGGACACACACCAAGTGGGTGGAAGGAAGGTGGGTGATGTGGAATTTCACCTTCGGATTTGATTTTCTAAGGTGAGGGTATGCAAAAGAGGAATTTGCTTAAGTGGTGAAATTTTTTTGCTATACAACCATGTTTTGGAAATGGGCAACTTGAGTAGCACATTGGAAACATAACTAGGTGTGGAAAACTAAGGGGGAAACATATGGGAAAATGATCAAAAACTAATGAAACATAAAGGGAGGGGACTAATAATTAAATTAAAATTAGTACATAGGAAACATAAAAAGTGGTAAGGCAATATAAGGAAAGGAAAACAACATGGATATGAGGTAACATAGGCCAATGGAAAAGGATGAAATGGTGGAAAAATACACACAAGGGATAACAAGGATAAAATGGTGTTAAATTTGTGATAAGATATGCAATACCATTTTCAAATTTCACCCTCACTTTATCATATTTTTAATTGACTTAGTAGAAAATATACTAAATCAAATAATATAATAAAAATAATAATTAAATGTAAAAGATCTATGCATACCAAAAGAAGAGATATCGGTCTTCATTTGACCTTTGTTATTCTTTGTGTGAGCTAACTTACCTATTCCTATAAAGAAATCAAGGTAAAAGTAGTCATTGTATTCTAACAAAAGAAAACTAGGCTACACAAATAAAAACAACCGTGTAAGGATAACTAGATTATTAGTCTACAATGATAATAAAGTTTCAAAAACTTATTATTCTACATGCAAGTGGAACTTTAGCGGATGATCGCATGGATGTTTTGAAACTTTTAACTATGTGTTTTTTTTGAAAAAATGTATAGAGATTCAATCCCTAAATAATATAAGGAAATTTGATGTGGAAATTTTAGTAAGAACCAACTCTTTGGAAAGTTGATATAATTAGTGTCATTGAATAGTTATTTGAATATGATAGGCCTGGATTGTTTGTTATTTTAGATTTGATTTCTTAGTTGAAGGGGTGATAAATAATGATCTTTATGACAGATATGTACTCCCATTATGTTGATTAGTGAAAGAGATTAGTTTGAAGGATCTAACCAATATAAAATGAAAGAGAATTGACGTTTGGAATTCATTTATGATATTTTATAAGATGTCAAAATGTTCATGTTTGTGTTTGAGATTTGAAATGTATGCATCTAGATCAAAATTGAATGGGGATAATAATTGAATAAAATATAATTCCACCAAGTGATGACATAAAAAAATGGTGAGAAAGGAAATATTACATTTTATTCTCACAAGAGTGGTCAAACTATAATTTGAACAAATGATAAAAAGGATAATAAGGACAAATATGACAAAAAGGATGGAATTGATTTTGTTACAATGCTCAAGGATGGTTTTGAGTGATGACACAAGAAAAACAAAACCATGGTTACTGAAGGTATGGTTTGATCAAGAATGATTGATATTCTTCAAGATTGATTCATATTTTTACTTTTGGTACAATTGATCAAGGATGCATTCTTTTAATTATTTTTTATATATTTTCCCATGATCTAATCTCATGTAACAAAGAAGATGTATGGGATATATTTTTTAGTTTTATGGATTGTATCCCCATGATCAAGCCCCATAGAACCAATGAGATGCAAGGGCTCATTATCAAAAAATAGGTTAGGTAGTTATGAAAATTGATTATAATTTTTAGTTATTTGGAATATTTTTAGTTTTTGATAGCTCTAATTAAGTGAGGAAGGATTTTAGAAAAAAAAATCCACTTATGAGGTTATAGGTTGAAAATTGAGTTTCAAATACTACGACGTATATGGGGGGTATTGCTCATGAACCTAATGATACAAGTGTTTCTTTATGGGTAAAGGAAAAGTGAAGGGATTAACAGAATAGTTGATGGAGGGGCAAATATCCAAATTTTTCTATGAGTATAAAATTTATACTAATGGAAAATTCTAGGGAGGAAGGGCTCAAAAGGTGCATAAAATTTTGTAATGGATTATGTAGGTAAGTAGGTATATTTTTTAAAAATCAATTTAAAAAATTATTGGTTATTCTTGGTGCATAAATAATAGGTGTCACTTGTGAGATCAATTATTCTTGGTCCTTGGCTCTTGAATTTATTAAATTATTAATAAAAATAAATTTACAGTAAGAAACATAGGCAAATGATAAGCAATTATTGACATGAATCATCAAAATTAATGAAATTCAAAATTCTCAAAATTAGCCATATATGCTCAAAATAACCAAGATAAAAATGCAACCCAAATCAAAAAAATTATGAAAAATAGATGAGAAATTTTCTAGAAAGCTACATTTGAATATGGTTGGAATTGCAAGTGAAAGAAGAATCCTTCAAGTGGTTGAATATTCCCTTGAGTGGGTCCTTTAAAAGAGGGTTTTTGGAGGAAGGAAATATCCTTTTTATTTTCAATTTTGGAGGAGAGCTCTAGGAGAGAAGATAAAATTCTTCAAAGACATTTTTGAGCCTCAACATTTGGAACATGTGCACAATAGCATCCTTATGGGATAAATTCTAGTTGAGGTATGTGTTAATTACTTTATGAATTTTATCTTTAATTGTTTTCCTATTTTTCTTACAAGGTCAATTTTTTAGGTAATTTTTATTTATTTATTTATTTTTAAAAGAATAGCTTTTGAAACTTGAATTTTGTTTTTATTTAAAAATATATATATTTGTTTTAAAATATTTTAATTTAATAAAAAAATTATCTTTTTTTATTTGTAATTGGATGGGGAATGGGTGAACTAGATGAATCAATCCTAGCCCCAAAGTAGTTGGGATTAAGATTGGCTAGCCAACCATCCCAATCAAGAAAGTGCAATCTAGCCATCGTCCCACTTAGGGTAATACTAATGATCAATCCATAGTCCTAGTTGGATTAGTCAATTGGTCCATCACTCTAGTCAAGCCAACTAGGTGGATGAACCTAACCTAGACCAACTGACTATGCGCATAGCCCATGCTAAGGGAAATGAGTCCATAGGTGCAAATTTTGGATATTTTTCTCATTTTGCATTACTTTTTTGTATTATATATCTTTTTATAGTGATTTTGAGTAGAGTCAAATTGATTTAGTTTGATACATTATTTTAACTAGGTAGTTATCGATGTGAGGATATTTTACATATCAAGTAACTTGATTTCATTTTATTTTATGATAGTTGTATTTAATTTATGATGGATTTCTATATTTTGGCACTAATTAATCATTATTCTAGATTTTTGGGAAAGATTTGTTATCAATTCAAGAGTGATGATAGTATGAGCTAAGAGAACTAGGTTTAATGGTTGAGGATTAGAAAGAGTATCATGAGGTGTCAATGCATTTTGGTTTATGGTTAACCTTAGAGCTATGGGAGATGAATTTTTATGTGAGTATGTTGACATCCTTAGTAGAGCTCTATGATTCAAATAGATGTGTGTTCACATTTCCTACTAAAGAGATGACCATTATATTAGAGAATGTGTGGTGGATATTTTGGTTATTGATGTAGGGCGTGCAAATTAAGATTGTGCATCAAATGTACTAGTAACATCTATGCAAGGTAAAATATAGCATAAAATCATGGAGAATGAACCAAAAACAAACTCCTATAATAAATTATACCAAACCACCTTTGATAGAGAAAAGAGGGAAAATATTGTAAAAAATATCAAATAAGATCAAGTAATGTACCCCTTTGATGCTTGGATGAGCTCATGGATGTGGATAACAAGTTGATAGATTGAAATTTTGGATTCTCTTTGAGAAATTATGAATTAATACATCATGTACCTAGGATTATTGAAGAACTTCAACATATAAAAAATGTTATTGAAATGAGGGTTATTAAATATTTTTTGGAAGGAATGTGAACAATTGAGATTGGATTTTAGAATGGATATCTAGGTTGCATTAGCATTGAGGAAGGGATGAGATTAACCTAGTGATGCATGGCTATAATTTTCTTAATTTGAATAAACAAGTGAGATATAAAGTCTATTTTTGGATTTTTGTGGTGATGTGGAGATAAATATAATTGGGAATTAAGGTGTCTCAACCTTAGTATTTCCTAGCATTGATTTAATTAATATTTTATTTAGTTATGCCTATGTTATATTTTCTTGCTCATCTTATTTCGCCATCTAGTACGACTTGGCACAGTGAGTTGTCATCATTATGAAAGGTGACATGGGAGGTGACAAAAATGTTTGTGCCCCACATGGAAATTTAGGTGTCTTTTTTGTTGTCAATAATATTTTTCAAGTGTCAACATCTTATAAGTATTGTATGACACATTCCTATGACAAGTTATGACACATAAGAACTAGATTCTATGATAGGTTAGATAAGTGTTGGAAGGAATCTTTGCATGGGGAATCTAGGTGCCAAAGTTGAGTTATGAAAAGTTGTAAGAGAATCATATATTATTATTCAATTATGACGAATTCTCTTATAGTTGTAAGTGTTATCAATTATGAAAAATTCTATGATGTTTGTATATGTGTAAGATCATCTATCATAACTATTTTGAGTAAAAATGGGGCGCCCAAGTCTTTAGGTTTGAATGAGGATTCAAAGAATATTGTAAAAGTGTCATTTTCATGCTTAGGGGTGGTGGAAAAATGTGTCAAGTGGATTTGGATGCCCATCTCTTGTAACTTCCTCTAGAATTTACCTTCATACTTGTATTTTCTATTTATTGATGTCTTGGAGTGGTTTATGTATGTAGTTTTTGAAGGTATTTTTATGCTATTAAAATATCTCTATAAGCAACACTATATGCTCCTAGAAGAAGACTTTCTTTGCAATATTTTAAACATTTTTTCATTCATAATATATTGATCAGGCTTTTGAAGTGTGGGGTTTTTCTCTCGAAAGAGTTTTCCCCATGTATATCTTGTGTAGTGTATTTTTTGATATTTTCATGTGTGTTAGATTATCTTCCTTGTACCATGTTTCTCATCACTATAACCATTTTAAAAGAAAATTTTGTAGAATTCTCCTCATTAGATTTATGTAGGAAGTGAGTTCCACATACATTGTTTCCTTTCAAATATTATTATTTTTTAATCAGATGGAAGGAAAGATGTGCATGATGACATTAGCCTAATTAATAATACCTAGTTTATTTAATTAATTATTGGAAGGGGAGTAGCCTAATTAATTTAATTTAATTAATTGATTGATTACTAAGGAAATTCTCCTAATTATTTATTTTTTAAAATTAATTAGTAAGTAGTAATTTTTCCTAATTAAGTAGATTTATTTAAGTAATTAGTGGTGCTTCAATGTAATATTAATGATTAAAATATGGGAGTGAATTTTTAATGTCTACATTTTACCCCTCTTTGAAATGGCATTGTAACTTAAAAAATAAATGGCATTTCAAAGAAATTTAAAAAAAAAAGTCTTGCTAGGATGGCATTGGTGATAATATGCCTAAAGTATTGAGACCTTAGTTCTAGGTTGAATTAATTATTTGGTTTGATTTATGTTCATTGGTTGAAATTGGTTGATTGGGTTGAGGAAGCTTAGATGTATTTTAGATTTCAAAGAAAATTAACATAGGAACTTGGCAAGAAAAAAATGTGGCAAGATGCTCCCATCATTCAAATAAATCAAAGCTAGATAGTGGATTAAGTATGCTCCCTCAAGAGAGTAGGTGGGTTTATGAGACCCAAGTGGTCTCTCAAAATGATAACCAAGTCTACTTTGGATATTATGTTGCACATTTTTATGATTTCATACATGCATTATGGATTAGGGATTGATAGACAATCTTGATGAGGTATGATGCATATTTTTATGAATATGGAATGTTGATTAGATGAATGTAAATTAGTGAATGGATGAATTTTTTAATAGTTGGTGAAATACAAAGGGATATGTGGATGTGTATTATTGATGATAGGTACATGCCAAGAATATTTGGAGAAATTATAATATGTTGAGAAACCAATTTTTTATAGCACTAGAAATTGTGGACCATGAGATAAGGAACCATGATGGAATTATGCTAAGTGTATATGGGACTAACACCCTTGAGAATTTATATGACAATATGCACCATGATATAAAAAATCATCATGATACTTTAATTTGGTCTCCCAAGGATCAACTTAAATATGAAAGTAAAATAAGAGACACACAAGCAAGAAAGAAATAACAAACAATGAAAATAAAATACAAATTATATTTTTCCCCTAATCAATATATGAAAACCAAAAATTTATTGATTTGAAGATGATGATAGTGTTGTTGATGTCAAAACTATATATCTTGAGAATAATATAAGGATTGAGAATAATATATCTTGATGATACAATAATGATTGGTTAAAAATGAACAAGGATTGGATTGTAGTGAGACTAAGGATGAAACCTTTGGATTCTTTTGAATGCATGTTAGGCTAATTGGATAGATTAATATAAATGTTTTTTTTATTATTGTGTTTGAATAGCTAGGAATTTTGGGTTTTGGATTGGTTGTGTGTACTAGATTTGGATTCAACATTTGGATGCTAGATATTGGATCATAATCTTGATGATTTTACTATCTAAGATTTAGGATTTTGAATATGTCTTGAGAATGGATATTCTATATGTAGCTATGAAAAAAGGAAATAAATTAGTCTAGTACCAATGGTGAAGATGTTGGAAGGATTGAATAGTTTAGGTTATTAATAATGGAAATGATGAATGAGATTGGAAATGGGGAGGGGATTTAGGATATTATCTCCAAGGACTAAATTGCATAGGATTTATATAAATTACTTTATTGTTTCATTTTTATGTTGTATTAAAGTGCTCACTAAATATTATTTAACTTAATCTGTGACTCATGACAATATACTAGAGATTTTAATATAGAAAATTTGATATATCAAGTGGTTTCTAAAAACATGCTAGAATACTTTATCCTCTTTCTTATCAAATCAAGAAGTGAGAATGAGGATTACTATGATGGATGGGAATCATATGATGGTATGATGTATGAACATTGAATTCAAAGGATGGGTAGTGTAGGTCAATGATAACTTACCTTTGAATGCATGATACACATAGATAGCTATCTTACATGATGCTCGCAAATAATTTCACTATGGGACTTGCCCAAGGTGCCATGGGAATTGTTTTCACCATTCAAAAAAAAAATTTACTACTTTTATTTTTTATTTTTGAATTTATTTATATATATATATATATTAATTGTTCTATGTTTTATGAAATTCTAGGATGGGATTTCTAGCTTTGAGAATTAAGCATATATCTCTATAGTAAGCTAATATCATCCCATTCTAAATAACTAATTTACATGGACCATGTTGTTTTTATTGCATTATATAAATACTATTGTGAACTTCATTGATTGATAAGTTTTTTTCTCTTAAATCTTACCAAGTATCACTATAGCCTCGATTATAAAGAGTGCCACTAAGGAGCGTATAATAAAATATAATTTGAATGATGTGTGGTGGTTATGTGAAATTTAGGATGAAATGGGTTATAAATTTATGTTGGGTGATATATTTGGTGATGTAAAAGGGGTAGATTAGTGGATGGGATTATGGAGGCATAAGTAAATGTCATGAGATTAAGGGGAATCAAGACCAAAAACTACATGCACTACACTATAATTTGGTTTCTATTGGATAATGTGATTAATTTTTTTGATGTTTCACCTAGTGGGAATCAATCTAATAGTGCTATTTTTTATTGAGTTAGAACTCCTTTGTGCACTTAGGAATAATTATTCCCATCAATTATAATCAACGTAAAATGATTTCTAATGGGTATATCTAGGTCAATTTTACACATGGGTGTTTTACCACTTCTCCCCCTTATGCCTATCATGAGTTGGGAGTTGCTAAGGTCTCAAATATTTAAGTTTGGAGTTGGGATTTTGTCAAATTTTTAGAGTTTATATTCTTAGTATGCTTTCTCTCAAATTCACCTTATTCCTTTTCCATTATCAATATATTAGACTTTCCTATTTTGGAATTCCTTTCATTCATTCTTTGCCTTAATCCCTTTTTCTATTAGAAATTCAAAGTTTCCCTTCTTAGAATGTGCTTCCTCCAAACTCTTCCTTGTTGATATTTCCCTATTAGGATGTTAGACAATCCCATTCCAATATACCTTTCATACATTACATACCTTCATCCCCTTTTCTTGTTAGAATTTGTTGCCTATACTTTTTTAGTACTAATTTTTTTAACTTGTCCCCTATTGTAGACACGCAAAATTAGCATTATGCATTTGATCAAAATCACACTCATCCATTCATCAGGGTAAATTCATCAACTTAAATCAAATAAATAAAACTTGATCCTATCATCATCTCTTTGATTAAATAAATCGATCATTTATTTAATTAAATCTCAGAGCATTATTCATCTCCCTTTGATTTGATTTAAATCCCTAAATCAAGTCAAAGTGGTCAAATCTGCTTAATCATCATCCTAGCTAATTAATCCTGATTAAATCTAATGCTAATCCCATCCCACTTGCATTATCTAGATCTAGCCACTTGCACATATAAATCAATTTATTGATTTATTAAATCCAATATTTTCCATCAACATGGCATTTATGGGGAATATTCCCTCAATTTTGAATTCAAAGGCAAGTTGATTTGTCCCTCCAAGAGTGCATTTATTGCTCATTTTCTTGTCCCCCTTAGCATTTACTCTCAAATTTGAATTCAAATTCTCCCTCTCATGGGCACATTTCCCTAATCTTGCACAACCATTGACCACTCACCATTTGACAAGTGTCATCTTCTCATTAGAGGATCTTTAGTCCCACATTCACCATCTTGGCCAATTTCTCATCAAGAAAATCTATAAAATAGGGCCTTCATTCTCATTCATGGATCCACAATTTTATGCAAGGTTACTCTCTTCATTTAAGATTTGATCTTGTCCATTTCAATCCATCATCTCCATTTGCATTTTATCATCTTGAGCTTTGATCAAGGGTTGGGAAAGGGTCACTAGCACATGTGACACCAATCCACTATGGAATAGGTAATTGTAGTGGTTTTCATAATGCTTATAGTTTTCTTTTATCCTTTGTTGCATTTTTGAAAGCATTTGCAATGTATTTCATAGGAGTATTCTTGAAGGATTTGTAGGTACTAACCCTTGTTTGAAGTTAGTGTTGGAAGATTTTGAAAAGCATGCTCACATATTGGCGCTAGAAGGAGGGCTCACCATTGGATATATATGTTACTGAAATTTCTACATTTGATTGATGTTTCATTATTTATGAATATCATTATCACTGTCATCTTCTATATGCACTGAAGTTCTAAAATCTGATAGAGGTGATATTGATTTAGCACAGATCCAAAATTAGTATTTATATATGATATGCTACTAACATTCCTAAGTTTGATTGATGCTTTGTTGTTTCTAAATATCATTGTTAACTTCTATATACGCTTCCTGTTCAACTGATCTTGCTTGTTTCTTGTTACACATATTGAGCAAGTAGCTTGCATATTCATGTCTAATGATTTGCATAGCAACAGATAAAGTCGTTACCTTTCCTAAATGTGAAATTACATAGAACATGTTGCTCCCTGTTTTATGTTTTTCAGTTTGATTGGAAACCAGATTTACGCCAAAAAAAAAAAAAAAAACCATTTTTATTTTTTGTCCCTTTCGTAAACTGTGTGAAAGAGCTGAGCATGTTTGAAAAGTGGTGAAAAGTAGGGAGATGTCACTCAAATAAAATTATATCCTTTTCTGATCTGGAAGTTCTCTAACAGTGTTATCTATTGTGTGAGTGCTTAAAACTTCTTGATGATTATTCTTTCTGTTACCTTTCACAGTAATTGCATGGAAAGGAATTCAAATATCTATTAATGTATCTAATAATTGTGCGAATGTCATCAGAAAATTCATTTCTTATGAAATAGAGTTGTGTATCTATTTTTCACATACATCTTGCTGTCTAGTTACAATTCATAATAACATTCAAAGTTTCTACTATCACAGATTTATGGATTTGACTATGTTTAATTTTTAACATCAAAATGTTTGATAAACTTCCTGATTTATCATCAAGATCAACTAATCATTCTATTGAAATGAATGACAAAATACATGTTTGACTTTTGAATCTACTTCTAACAGGTCCTGAGCATTTACCAATGGTTTTTTGATTAATATGGTAGCCTATTTATGTGGATCTGGCAGACCTAAACATATCAAGACAAGTAGAGCATTTACCAATGGTTTTTTTTTATTAATAACATTCAAAGTTTCTACTATCTCAAGTTTATGCTTGAATTCTGTTGTTTACAGCCTTAAAAGTCTTTGTGCGCAAAGTAGTTAGCTTTGTCTATCGACTTTACAGCCTTAAAAAAAAATAAAAAATCTTTGCTCTACTTAGGCGTTTTGATTGAGACTGGGTGAAAATCGATATGACAGATATAATGAATGCTTTCAATTCTATCATTTAATGGCTGTAGAATCTGTATTTCATTAGGAAGTGTGCAACCTAAAACAAACACTTTGCAGAAGTGTGCAATAAGGAGAGAAATGTGAAGGCAAAGTGTGTTGCAGACATTTCATCAAGCAGATCATCCCTGTAGATGTGTGCCTTATGCTGTTCACACTTGGGACGTCTGGACAGATTGTGCTGAAGAGTTGGTCTAAATCTGATCTCCATGATTAATGATCTTTACACACGTTTCACCCACCAAATGACAAAAATTTGAAAATCTCCTTAAGAGACTTTGGGCGTGCTTATTTTTCTTTGTTATCTTACTTGCCAAGGAAAGTTGTAAGGAGCACAGCAAACAAATACATTAAATGGAGTCATGGTAGGCGCAGTAAAAAGATTCATGATATGCCTGTTTGTCTAGCGCCTTTAATGTGATTGCTATCACTAACAAATATCTGTGCAGGAATGATGATTGAAGGCGTCTATGACAGACTGGAGAAACCTTTTGTATTCAGTTTAGTTACTGCTCATTAATTGCAGGAAAAGGGCATCAAAGTTTAGTGCTTGGTCATTTTGATGATTAAGTTGTATTTGATAAATTGGCCGCTGACTTTGCACTAGTTCATATTATCTGTTTTATCAACCTACCACGCCCATGCATTAAATGTGAAAGCAAATCTACGTAGCCTTCAAGTCTTTGTGATGAGAACTTGTTTGAGGGATTAGACTGATTTATTATTCTAGCTAACAGTTTGGCACAGGAAATTTTCTTTATAAAATGTGTTAGTTGCTTTATTAATCCATCACGTTTGATTAGATTCATTTTGAAAACTGCAAAACTTATGAACTTACAAAAGTTGGATTATTTTGAAATGGTCAATGTTTGATTAAGATAATACTTTGAAAGAGTTCTTCTTTTAAGTTAATCCATTGATATGATTTATTAAAGTTTTCTATCATAAATCATTTCTCATCCTTATGACCATAGTTAAAAATTTGAAATTTATGGTGATTGATTGATTCATTCAATATCTTTAGAGATGAAAGATATGATAAGAGAGAAGAGAAAGTGTAACAAGTGTGATGTCTTTTCAAATAAATGGTTTAAAAATCTTCATTTTATTATCATCACTTAGGATCATAGTATTGATTGAAGTTAAAATAAATTGAGTTCTCACACAATCTATCTTTTTCTTTTATAGGTACAAGGAAAGTGAAAAGTCAACAAAGGTATCAAAAGCGAACAAAGGCAAGTGAACAAGGTACAAGAAAAAGAGAAAAGTCAACAAAGGAGGAGGCTAGCAAACGAAGATGAAAGGAGGAATTTTTTTTTTTGAAAACACAGTGTTTTTTTTAACACTTTAAGTGTTTGATCAACACTACTTCACGAAGTTGTTTATCTTTTCATTTTAGAACACTAATTTTCATTTGGTTCTAAAATGAACAATTTGATCTTCATTGCAAAAGGCTTAAAATGAATCTTAGGACAAACGCACTAGATTTTGTTTGAGGTTAAGAATTGAACAATCAAAACTCACACTTCCTTTTGGTGCTTAAAACGAATTCACAATTGCTTTGAAGGCTATAAAACGAACAAGTGCTTGAATTGTGTGATGTTGTCTTTTGAGTGCGTATCCTCTCCCCTTGCGCTTCGTGCGATCTAGGGTGCAAGAGAAACATTCAAAATACATTTTATTGCTTTAAAACACTTCGATTTGGGCTTAAAAATTTGAACATCTTGTGCGAGTGTGAGTAGGGGCATTTTCGCGTACATTCTCTTTCTTTGTGCCATCAAAGATTGATCGAGTTACGGATTGTGTTTTTGCTCGCTTTTGTTTATCTTAGAGGGCCTGCCTTGGGGAAAAAGTACTCACCCAAGGGACAACTCAACCGGTAACACTCTAAAGCCAAGATTATTTCTAGCCGAGATATAAATGAGGGTTTTGGTTAAACGCCATAATCACGTGGTTGGCTCCAACAAGATGGATCCAAAAGGGGACTCTTGTCGTATGGGTCAATCTCCACGAACGAAAAGTCCTTACTAGAATCCATGTGCTAGAATTTTCCAAAATCCTTAATCTATTTTTTGGTGCAAGAACGGTCGTTCTGAAGCCACCCCACACTCTTACGGTCTTCTAGTAGAGATGGAAAGCATGCCATGGGAGTTTCATGGGTGTTGATGCTTGGCTACCCCGATTGATGTTAATGAGCCGTGGAGGGGAGCCAGTGTATTCAAGAATCTAACCATCCACTAGAGATAAGCGTAGCTGGACTTGTCCAAGTGGGAATCCAACAAATATTGTCTTACACATCCATAGGGCTTGTAATTGTTCTTCATTTGAAAACACATGTGTATTCGAAAACATTTTGCAAACAAACATTCAACATGATTCTCAAAATTTCAAACCCTCTTGAAGACAAATATCATGACTAATCCATATGTTACTGCTTTCCCTAGGGATTCACGTCTTAGAGGTTCCTAAGCATTGGATTATACCTCAATTTGTCTTCTTGAGTAAACAATAGGAAAACCCTTGCCTTAAGTTCATTGAATTTCCACATAAAATATCTTGTGGGGTTTAAAGAAATTAAGACATTGGACATCTTAGTTTGAAACTTTAATCAAAGAGAGTGTTTTGGTAAAATAAATCCATTAATCAAAGCTAAGCAAAATGAACTTTCATGTGTGTTGAAGACTCCAAATCCCAAAAGCACAAATCATTGATTGGAAATCCAAAATGTTCAAATCATTTCTTGGTTACAAAGGTCTTTAGGAAGCATATGCATGCTCTTCAATACCTAGGTCTAGGAAAATACAAAGTGGTCTTTTTAGGTTCATCTAGGGATCAAAACATATCAACATCATTTTTCATCCATCCTTCAAAACATCAAAACAAAATCCATCTCACAAATCATCTTTTGAAAAACCTTGAAATCATCCTTGAAGTGCTAGGCTTTATGAAAAAATCAAGCAAACACCAAAATCATTGAAACCAAGTCCTTGAAAACATTTATCAAAACACCTTTGGCTAGGAATGTGTAAATGCATCCTTTTGCATATCCTTAGTCAAAGACATCCAAATCATCTTGTCTAGCTTAGTGTATGTAGATGAATCCTTCTCCATATACTTAGTGAAACAATCATCTTGTTTGGGTAGGTGTGGGTAGATACATCCTTCTCCTCACACATATCCAAATCATCATCCTTTGAATACAATTATCCTTTAGATCATTATCAAACATCTTAGGGTCTTTTTGTTCAAAATCAAAATCAAAATCCAAATCAAGATCAAGGACAAAGTCTCAAAATCCAAAAATCAAACCAATCAAAAATCCAAAGCCTAGTATTTCATTCAAGATCTATCAAAAGTCAAAACATCCATAACAACCATCTTTAAAACATCACCATCTTATCATCATCACATTTGATCCTAAAAGGCATCCTAAAAACTTTCACTTTGGGACATAAAATAGAGATTAATCCAAGGAATCAAGAGATTCATCTCCCATATTCTTGAAGATTGATCCTTGTTTTATGGTTCAAACGAGATCTCAATACAAGAAGAGTATGGAAGCCCACAAAGAAACTCCCGCTTCAAGTGACCTTAGCCAAACAAATGTAGAAATGAATCTTGCAGAATCAAGCAATCCATTGGTCCCCTCATCATCACAAAACCCACAAGAAGAAAATCAAGGGGAGGACCTCACCTTTGGAATGTCTCGCGAAGAAATAGCTGAAATGCTCCAAAATCTAGATAACCATAGAATCATCAACATCATGATGAGACTTAACCCTTCATTGTACATGCTTGAACTAGCAAAGCAAGGGGCCAAGTTGCCTTCAGATTTTGATGTGAGCACTATAGTAGAGATATCTTTTCCACCAATCTCATCCACCATCCCTATTTCATCTACACCTCCATCCCAAAACTTCACGCAAAACATTCCAAAAATCACGACATCGACTGCTCCAACTCAACCAAATGTCAACAAGGGAAACACATTCCTCAATGAACTTCAATCACATCCCCTTGTAAATAACCAAAACTTGGATGCAAACACCACAGTGGAAAAAAACATCCTTCATAATCCATTACACCAAAATGTTCCTCTCACTTTACATTATGACCTATCATCAACATCTTTTCACGGAGCACCACAAACACCTCTTCTCACAAATTCGCAAGAGGAGGGAGACATGTTCGGAACAGGGGAAATTTTCAACACCACAAGCCTTTCGCAAGGATTCACCCCCCTTACATTTCCACCTCTCCCACCATCACCATTGTCATCAACACCACTCCTTGGTTTAGGGCTTCCCCCTCTACCGAGTATCCATCAAACATACATCCCAACCATCAATCAAAACATCTTGCCAAACGCTCAAAAATTATTGTTGACATCACAACAACAAACGACAAACACACAAGTAATGGAAACATCATCAAACATCCCAAAAACATTGCAAAGCATGGTCTCTCAAGGGCCAATCACATCAATGACGCCACTTACCACATCAACAACACTATCCACCAATCACCACATCAACACGACAACACCATCCACCAACCAAATAATCAACACAACATCATCATCTACCACCATTCCAAATCCACCACCACCTCCACCACCACCAACGTTCACGACATCAAACCAATTTGACGCAACATTACAAACTGCTTTTCAAAGAGGATACCAACAAGTGCAGAAACAAAAAGCCGTGCAACAAGCCGCTCAAGCTGTGCAAGCTGCCAAAACTGCACAAGCCACATTACAAGCACAACAGGCACAACAAGCTCAAGCATTATTACAACAACAACAGCAACAACAAGCCGCTCAAGCTGCCCAAGCCACACAAGCATTACAAGCACAAAGGGTTGCTCAAGCACAACTATTATTGCAACAACAAGTCGTACAAGTGCAAGCCCAAGCTCAAGTGCAAGCACAACAAGCTCAAGCACAAGCACAACAAGCACAAGCACAAGCACAACTTCTTGCACAAGCAACGCAATGGCAAGCATACTAACAAGCATTAAAACAATATCAAGAACAACAAGAAGCAATAGAATTGGCAGCCCAACAACAAGCATTGTGGGAACAAGAACAAGCAGAACAACAAGTGTTGTTAGAACAACAACAAGTGCAATAGCAAGTAGAACAACAAGCATTGTTAGAACAACAAGTGCAACAACAAGCAAAAATCCTAGCGCAGCAACAATAAGAGCAACAACAAGCATTGTTCATCCAAAAGCAAGTAGAAGCCTACTACGCCTGCCACAACATACTGATACCATTGAACAATGCACCAACCAACCCATCCATCCAAACTAGGATTGCAACACCGCAAAACACATTCATCCCACCCCCTAATCCTCATAATGATATGACAACACAATTCAAGTTGCTCTCGCAACAAGTACTCAATCTTCAATCAGGGTGAACAACCAAAACGCAAAGCAACTTGTGTCCCTATCCATTTGATAAGAGCCTAGACATGAAACCATTCCCTAAGGGATTTGAGATCCCTAAATTTGAAAAATATCAAGGGACGGGAAACCCTGAAGATCACATCAGGGAATTCCAGGTTCATTGTATGGAGGTTGCATATGACGATACTTATCTGATGCGGCTATTCCCTAGGAGCTTAGCAGGCAATGCTATAGAATGGTTCTCTCGCTTACCTTCAGGCATTAGGAAATTCGAAGAAATTAGAGACACATTCATTAGAAACTACCCATGTAACATTACAATGGATGTTAGTCTCGAAGAACTCTCCGCTCTGAAACAAGGAAAGAATGAATCTTTCACTTCATTTCTTCAACGATGGTGATCCAAGGCCAATCGGAGCAAATGGACCATGCCAGAAGAGCAACAAGTCTGCACAATCATTACCAACCTTGAAAGCCGCTTGTCATTCCACCTCAAGGTTTAGGGAATCACCACCTATGATCAACTAATCTCCAAGGCGCTTAGCATCGAAAGAGCCCTTGTAACCCAACCCATCGAATCAACATCATATCACGAATCACAAAACAATCGCCCATCATCAAATTACAATGATAAACCTCGAACATGGGCGAGAAATAAGAACATCACTAATGATGGCGTCGTCGATGCCAAGGTGGTCATTAGTGGTCCACGCCAAAATACACCCACACCGCAAATCCAACCACAATGCCAAAACACTCATCACACAACATATCAACCCAACAATAATCCCACCATCAATAATGTCAATGACCAAAGAGGACCACCTCAACGCAAAACATACCCCAAACAAAAATACACTACTCTGGGGGAACCACTTGAGGACATCATGAAAAAGCTAATCGACGAAAAACTCATCCAAGCTCCTATGTTTGAGAATTATCAAGAACCTGATGTCAAACCTCCTTGGTACAATGAAAATCAACTATGTGAGTTCCACAAAATCAAAGGCCACACCACAAACAATTGTATGAGACTCAAGAACATCATCCAAGATCTCATCGACAAAAGAATCATAAATGTGGAAGCACCTACTGGGAATCAGGATCTTAAAATCTACACGAATCCGATGCCGAATCATGGCAACAAAGGGAATAACAAGAATAAAGGAAAAGGTAGTGTAAATCATGTATATGAAATAGTTGTTGCCAACCTCAATGAAAACTGCATGGTCATCAACATCAAGGGCGCCCATGCCGAAGACTGTGGAGTCACCACAAGAGGCGGAAAAGTCACTATCGCAGGATCATCCCAACCCAATAGAGTCCCTTCATCAAGAGTTGTTCTGTATAGCTACAATGTTGTAGACCAACTCAAGAGAACACCAGTACACATCTCCATCATGGAGTTGCTAAAAATGTCATCGGCCCATAAAAAGATCCTCGAAGAAGCATTAGCCTCATCCACCGTCCCCGCAGATCTTGATGCGGAACAATTCCAAGCTATGGTCGAAAACATCATAACACCTAATCTCCTTACATTTTTTGACCAAGATTTTCCCGCCCAACCATCTCACAATCGCGCACTTCACTTGGAGGTTATTGTGAACAAAAGAAAAATCAAAAAGGGTCCTGGTGGATGGAGGTGCAGGTTTGAACATTTGTTCTTTTAGCCTCATCAAGCAGTTAAAGATATTAGAAGATTCCATTGATAAAGGGAAGGGCATAACAATAAGAGCATATGATGACCAAGAAAGAGTGTCACAGGGCACAATTAAGCTCCCTATCCAAGTAGGGCCAACGCTTATGGAAACCACTTGTCAGGTCCTGGACCTCGACTTACCATACAACATTCTCCTGGGACGCCCATGGATCCATGCAATGAAAGCCGTAGCATCAACCTTCCACCAATGTGTAAAATTTACACATAATGGACAAGAGGTTACCATTCATGGATATCCCGAACCATTTTCATACTGCAAAAACCTTGAAGCCAAATATTACAAAATCCCCCAAGTGCCGAAAAATGATGAGGGCCCATCCACATCATACATCGATCCCACCACTCTCACGTCCACTTCTGCGATAGAGACACCCACCATTCCCACCATATCCGATATCAAGCTCATCATCCAAGAGGATGGTTGTGGAAGTTATAGGCTCCCTAACAATGCTTTTGTGATAGGAGAGTTACCATAATCTCCAAGATCACGAGGACGCCCACAAGAAAATCAAGCTCCCACATCTCAAACCTATCCTCAAAATTATCTTGAATTCACAAGGTGGGGAGACCTTGGCCATGAGGTAATTGAAGCAGATCCATCAAACATGTTGTATCGAGA
The DNA here is from genome assembly GCA_007258455.2 of Sequoia sempervirens. Lineage (NCBI taxonomy): Eukaryota > Viridiplantae > Streptophyta > Pinopsida > Cupressales > Cupressaceae > Sequoia > Sequoia sempervirens. The sequence goes on from VDFB02281492.1 coordinate 63,688,380, forward strand.
TGAAAGACCGACACCTAAATTACCAATGGATGAAAGAAGCAGAGGCCTAGACATGATGCTTGCAATGGGCTATGACCGAAACAAGAGATTGGGACAAAATGACAACGGCCTCATAATACCTATCATGCTAGAGACGTGACCCATAACAAATCTTGGTTTTGGATGTGCCACTCTGAGAATAACCATACATGGCCAAAGTCCTCTGGTTAGAGCTGCTAATGTTTCTCCTCAGTCAGTAATAGTACAACTACACTCACCAATAGTCACAGGTAGGGACACACATAATTTTATCACTGAGCCCTATATTAGTAGCGATGACGAAGATATCATATCCAATCTCCCTAGGTTATTTGAAGATACCACTCTGTGTATGATTAGTACCATATCCTTTGAACCAAATACGCAAAATCATGAAATCCGCTTAGTCTACCCCCAACTGATTGACTATGACCAACGAGGACCACCAGTTCTTGATACATTCAAAAATGATGAAGCGCTCTCAGAATTCATGGGATTGAGGGATAACATTCCAGATGGAGATCACAAGGTAGGATTCATAATGGAATTGGACACACACACCTACTACAGGGAAACGATTGAATCCTTCAGTCGCAAAAGTGAGAAACTAAGAATCATATCCAAGTCCTTGAGTGAAAACCACACCGTGGCACTCTCTGACAAGAAAATAGTAAAAATAAAGGACGTATCCAACGGTGAAAGGAAACCTCTACGAGGGCACGAGGGATGAAGGATTCAATCTTCCCCTAAGAGCTATTCATCAAAAGCGATTAAGTCTTGGCGAAAAAATGCAACCAGAAATCAACCTAGGAGCGAGGGAGACCCATATCACATTCTATGTAGAATCATATTGTCAGGAAGAGCAAGAACTCCTAGCAGCATTCCTAAGGGAAAGACAAATAAACTGCATAGGTTATGCTGATATGCCAGGACTTTATCCAAATACTATGGTCCACCACCTAGCAATATATCCAGATGCAAAACCTATCAGACAGAAGCTTCGCAAAATGCATCCTCAAATTGCTTTGTTAGTCAAAATGGAGCTCAAAAAGCTACTAGATGTAGGATTTATCCGACCAATTTATTATGCAGAATGGGTGTCAAATTTGGTACCTGTTTCAAAACCTGACAGAGCTATCAGAATCTGCACGGATTTCAGAGATTTGAACAGACTTGCTTAAGATGATTTTCCATTTTACCTAACATTGATATGATTGTAGACATGATAGCGAGGGCATGAGATGCTATCATTAATGGATGGATTTTTAGGATATAACGGATCCTTGTGTAAAGAAGACCAACACAAGACGACTTTCACTTGTCCATGGGGGACCTACTGCTGGAACATGATGCCATTCGGCCTCAAAAATGCAGGAGCAACCTATCAAAGGGCCATGACACTGATATTTCATGATATGATTCACAAAACAGTTGAAGACTATGTTGATGACATCCTAGCAAAGTAAAAAAAAAGAAAAGATCATATAGCAACCCTAAGTGCTATCTTTGACAGATTAGAGGAATACAAGGTCAGACTAAATCCCAAGAAGTGCATCTTCGGCGTGCAATCAGGAAAATTACTAGGATACATAGTCTCCATGAGGGGCATCGAGGTGGATCCTGCAAAATTCAAAGCAATCCTTGAGATGGAAGCACCAAGGAATCTAAAACAACTGAGAGGCCTCCAAGGAAGGCTCCAATCCATTAGAAGGTTCATAGCACAATTGGCAGACAAGCAAAACCCATATTCACACCTTCTCCACAAGGGGGTATCATACAAATGGGATACAAAATGCGAAGAGGCATTCAACAAGATAAAGGAATATCTACTAACACCTCTAGTGTTAATGCCACCTACCCTAAGAAATCCATTGATCTTATATGTGTTAGCAACAGTAGCAGCCCTAGGAGCTCTTCTTGCTCAACATGATGAAAACAGAACAAAGAGGGCCATCTACTATATCAGCAGGACAATGGTCGATCACGAGCTAAATTACTCCTTCATTGAAAAAGCTTACCTTGCAGTATTATTTTCATCCCAAAAATTCAGACACTACATGTTGGCACACAAGATAAAGCTCATTGCAAAAATTGATCCCCTCAAGTATCTCTTATCCAAGGCAATGCTCACGGGTAGAATGGAAAAATGGGTGATGATACTGTCAGAGTATGACATCGAGTATGTGGAGAGAAAAGCAATCAAGGGTCAAGTTATTGCAGACCAATTAGCAGAAGCACCTATGTATTTTGAGAATCCTCTTGTATCTGAATTTCCAGACGAATCCATCTTTAACCTCAACATTGCTGATCACTGGAAACTATACTTCGATGGGTCATACACACAGCACGGATCAGGAGCTGGTATCTTCTTCATCACCCCCCAAGGAGATTGCATACCAAGGTCATACAAACTAGCATTCCCTTGCACAAACAACATAGCGAAATATGAGGCTTTGACTATAGGTCTCAAAATAGCAGTGCAATGGAATATCATAGCTCTCAAGGTCTATGGCGACTCATAGCTGATCATAAATCAAGTCAATGATGAATATCAGACTAAGGATGACAAGCTAACCCCATATAAGAAACTAGTGGAGACTTTAAAGGAATCCTTCATTGACATAACATTTGAGCAGATTCCAAGAACCAACAACAGAGCAGCTGATGCCATGGCTACAATTGGGTCTCTAGTAGACATCCCTTATAATGTGCTGAAATATGAATTTCTGATCGAGCAACTTCTCGTTCCCACATTCAAGGTACCAGAATCAGAATATGTGTGTGAAATCATTGGTCCTGGCAATCCTTGGTATCATGACATATATACATATCTTCAAATAGGAGTCTTACCCGCTGACCTACCATCAAGCCTAAAATGAACCTTCATCAAAAAAGCATCTAGATTTGTCATCCTAGGTGATACCTTATACCGTAGAAGCATAGAAGGTACCTTACTACGCTGTCTAAATGTTGAGGAGGAATTAACCGCTCTAACTGAGGTTCATAACGGTATCTATGGCTCACACTCGAGTGGAATGACCATTGCTAAGAAACTGCTGAGGCTGGGGTATTACTAGCCCACAATGGAAAGAGAAGCACATGATCATGCTAAAAGGTGTTTACAATGTCAGCAGCATGGGGACCTCATCCATGCTCCAGCTCAAGAGCTCCATCCGATCGTCACACCATGGCCTTTCTCACAATGGGGACTCGATCTCATCGGCAAAATCTCACCCACCTCATCCAATGGCCACAAATTCATTATAAATGCAACTGAGTACTTCACAAAGTGGGTGGAAGCCATACCCATGACCTATATCACTGGAAAGTAGATCTCAAAATTCATCCTGAACTATCTCATATGTCGTTATGGTGTCCCACAAGCCATTATCTCAGATAATGGGACACCCTTCAAGAACCAAGAGGTTCGCGACTTGTGTGAGAAATTCAAAATCTAGCATCGCTTCTCCACCCCATACTATTCCCAAGGCAATGGCCAAGTAGAAGCCACGAACAAAACCATCCTCAAAATCCTCAAGAAAATAGTCAATGACGCAGGTCATGACTGGCACTTACAGCTTAATCCCGCCCTCTGGGCTTATCGAACCAGCATTCGCACACCCACTGGCGCCACCCCCTTCTCCTTGGTCTATGGATCAGAAGTCGTACTCCCCATTGAGATCGAGCTACCATCCCTTAGAATATCACTACAAAATCTCATCACTGATGAAGAATATCGGGTCTCAAGACTAAACGAGCTAGAGTTACTGGATGAGAGAAGGATTGATGCTTTGAATCACTTGCAAGTCTATCAGAATAGACTCAAACGGCTACAACAAGAAGATCGTATGTGACTTTCCAAGTCGAGAA